>CM035128.1:136620848-136895848 GCA_020205605.1 Panax ginseng
AAGTAGAGAATAAAATCTACTATCTTTTATGATTTAAAAGGTTTTCATCACTTTTATCATTTGAGACTCGACAATAAATAATCCACATCATCCCCGCACTACTGCCAAGGATATTCATTAGGTCACGACCACAAATTATCCATGCATCACGAGCCGAGGATATTTGTGTATTCATCAATGGTCATGATCATGCCAACAACTTGTCCATCAATGCACGCCGGCCAATGAGGACTTTTATCACATCATTTGTAACATTACGGTCATGATTATACCGAATAATCCTCGGTCATAATCATACCAAGTCCATCTATGCACACACTGCCACAGATGACTTTCAAAAATAATATAAACATGAGGATGATGACAATGATATAAGAATTCAATAAAAACAAGTTCAAGAATTAATTTATTCAGAAACTAATAACGTCCAAATTGTCAACATGATACTTCTTTGTAAAGTAAAATTCAAGAATGCTTAGAAGAATATTTTCATGAAAAGATACTGGATGAAGCGCGAATATCAAGAATATTCCACTAATTTCATGGAATGTAGAAGTCAAAACTTTAACCAACTGAGTATAATAAAGAATGGAATAACAAAAGAAATCACCATGCATGCGAAGATTTCGCATAGACAAAGTTATTCCATCGAATAATAAATAACGGAACGTGTCGAGGCGTAATGACCGCAAGCGGGATATTCCAATGAGAATAATAAAGAATGGAATACAACAGAAATCACCATGCATGCGGTACTTAGCATGTATGGTTATTCAACGAGAATACTAAATGGCGGAACGGTCGGTGAAATTCACACCAACAGGATGTTCCAAGAATAATAAAGAGGCGGAACAGTGCGGCGTAAAAGCACGCAACAAGATATTCCAACAGAATCATAAAGAGGCGGAACCAGTCCTGCGAAAAATGCTGATGCGAGGATATTCTAACAGAATAATAAGGAATGGAATACGAAGAATTTCACCAAGTATAGTGGTAGCAGTGTATATAAAGTTATTCAATGAGAATAATAAAGATGGAATAATAGAAGTTCTCTTCATGAATACAAAAGAAATAATACCCCTTACAAGTAAAAGAAACTTGATATCGAGATAGTGAAGTAGCAGAATACTTTTCTTCTTTCTCTCTATAGTTTCTCTCTCTAGAGTTTCAGTGAATTCTTAAGAAATAATGAAGGAATGAGCTTCTATTTATAGAAGAATGGAATGAATAGTAACCAATCCACGAATGGACCAGATTGATTTACTTTAATCGGACGGTCCATATTTAAAGCAAAATCTTTTAAATAAAATATAATATATTATATTTATAATCTAATAAAACAAATAACTTTTAAAAAGATTTTACTATGCAAACACTATGCAAGCACTATGCAAACACTATGCATAATAAAATATAATATATTCTAATTATTGTCTAATAAAGCAGAGATAACTTTATAAAAGTATACATTTTTATATAAAAGATTTTACTATTAGCCTAATAAAAGAATAACTTTATAAAAGTATTATGTTTTATATAAAAGTTTTTTCATTTTATTACGTTAATAATCTGAATAAAACAAAAGCGTCATCATCATTATTATTATTCACATTATTAATCGACCGTGTCGTTCCCGGGAAAGAGTGGGCTTTCCAATAAGGATTTCTCCTATTGGCGCACAATTAGGTGACCAAACCTCTCCTCGCGTAACTTCTAGACATCGTTCATAATGCAAATAATAATATTAATAACTTCGTCATCTCAATTATTGATTTAATAACATATAAAATATCGACAATAATTGAATCAAACCGAGTGACTTCTCACATAAGCATTAATAATCAATATTGTGTGCTCTTATGCAACCACGCGTATTCATTGTACTTTTTACTACAGAGTAGTTCAACAAAGATCAACCAGTAAAACTTCATAGTTATTTTCATAAAAATATTTTTGTCATTTTCTCAATCAAACAATAATTACATTGTGGGGTCCACCAATGATTGTCTGCGTCGCACGAATATTCCCTGACCAATCGAATATTGTATAACAACTTGCGTACTTTGCAAAATTTATAAATATTACCCACAACTATAACATTATATCAAATTTATTCCATAATATTCAAAAATGATTTTTATAGAAAATTTATTTTTATTCATAAAAGTTGGGGTCTTACATACCAATCTATCCAGATTCACTAATCCCCTTTTTAGTAGTCTAAATATTGGGAAAAATTTTAGTTAGTGAGCTATCTAAGAATTTAGATCTCATTATCATGATCATCATCATGATTCTAAAAATATTGCTCAAAACTATGGGTTTATCACATATTATAAAATAGCACCATGTAGATAAATTAAAAGCCTTTATTTAAAAAAATTCTTTTATTAGTAAACAAATAAGATTGTTTACAAAGTATATATTTTATCATCAGACGTGATCAATAAAGAATCTACCGTTTCTAGTAAAAGAAGAGATATATCATATGTGATTCGATAAATGACAACCCAGGAATCATTGGCCAAGGTGGAATGAAATTAGAAGGAGTTTCTAATTTACATTTATTTGGAGTTGTGCATTTGTGAATCGAAATACATATAATTAAATAAAATAAGACTTGACAGTAATTTCATGTCTTATATGTAATTGGGATATTATATGGTGGAAGGATTGAATTGTACGGTAACTATTTACTCAAAGGTTCTTTTATGATTAATATTGAAATCTATATTATCTAGAAAGTCTTTGATCTCTAAGGAGGCTTATTTTCATTGTAGAATAAATATTATTTATTTAAATAAATTAATAGTTTTATTTATTTATTTAAATAAGATTAGAATTGTTCTAATTGATTTATTCATACCCGATTTAATATGGAGAACCTAAAGGGTCACACCATAAAAGGAAGAATATTTATTTAAGAAGTAAATTGCATAATCGTAATAATAATTTAAGTGTATTTAATTTATTCTATGGTGATAGAATAAATTAAATAGCTTAATATTTATTATTTAATATTTTGGCAATATTAAATATAAATTAATAAGAGAAGTCTTATTATTATTATTACTATTATAATTAAGTTAATTCCTAAAGGTGTTTGGGAATTAATTAATATAAGTAGTCTCATTTATTCCTAATAAGATTAGAAGGCTAATTAATTAATTATTCATAATGAGATTAGGAAGCCTAATTAATTAAATGAGTTTAATTAATTAAATCAAAACCTAATCCTAAATAGGTTAGGAGAGTTTCTTACATCTATAAATAAGAAAGTCTTTTTATGGAGAGAGGGTGACGCAAGTTACACACTTTATTCCAAGAGTTGGGAGGGTACACATTTTCTATTAGAGATAGGAAAAGTTAGGGTTTAGCCAAACACCCTTCTTCTTAAGTTTTTGTTCTTCCTTGGTGGATCACCTTTAAAGACCAAACGCTTGGGTGGCTAACGTTGATCAAATGAAGGAATCTAATCCCACGTATTCAAGGAGACCACGAAGGACTAGGAGTTGAACTTGTACCTGAGGAAGCTCGAATCTTCAAGGGTATAATTCTGATCCAAACACGTGTTACGGCGGTTTCATTTGATTAAAAAAATCATTGAAAGAGGAGATGTCACCCTGGAGCGTGTGGACTCTCAAGATAACATTGCAGATCCATTTATTAAAGCTTTAACTCAACAGCAGTTCAATCGTCCCTTAGAGAAGATGGGTATGAGATACCATGGCGTTTGACTTTAATGCAAGTGAGAGATTGAAATTATTATGCATACAAGTCAATCATGTATGATAATAAAATATATATACTTTGTAAACAATCTTATTCATTTATTAATAAAAGTATTTATTTACTAAAGGCATTTAATTATCTACATGGTGTTGTTTTAATAATATATGATAAACCAATAGTTTTAAGCAATACTTTTAGAATCATGATGAGATCATGCTACTGAGATTTAAGTTATTAGATAGCTTAAAAAATAAAATATTCCCAATCAATGGATTACTAAAAAGGAGATTAGTGAATCCGGATAGATTGGAATATACGTTACTTGCTCATTGGATGAGGATGATTAATCTCATGATCAATTGTGTGGAGACACTAAAGTAAGTATATAGGTGCTTAGTGGAAAATAAGTTCACTGAACGTGGCTCACTAAGGAATACCTAATGGAATTTTACTTGCATGTCAATAGAAATTCATGTGCTGATAGTAGTACAAATGATCCTTAGACATGAGATCATCATAGTATCTTGTGTATAATGAATTATATTATGACTTATTCCTTAAGACCCTTAGGTATATCAGATTAAGGTTATGCTTGGGTGTAATAAGTTATATATGGAGATAATGAATGATCAATAAAGAATTTTTCGCTTCTAGTAAAAGAAGAGATATGTCCTATGTTGTAAGACCCCAACTTTTTAATAAATAAAATTGAATTTCCACTATTCATTATCTTGAAATAATGAGTTAATTTGATATAATGCTTTGGTTATGGGTGAAATGTGCAAATTTTGCAAAATAAACAAGTGGTTATAAAATATTCATTTTGTCGGGGAATATTCGTTTGGTCGTGAAATAT
This sequence comes from Panax ginseng, assembly GCA_020205605.1. Taxonomy (NCBI): domain Eukaryota; kingdom Viridiplantae; phylum Streptophyta; class Magnoliopsida; order Apiales; family Araliaceae; genus Panax; species Panax ginseng. The sequence continues at coordinate 136,625,437 of CM035128.1, forward strand.
TCTTCTTCAGTTTGGGAATATTTAAATACTGACGGTAGCGACCATTTGTGGGCCCCATAACGAAAAATGGTCGGATGAAGAAAACGACAAGTTTAAGTTTTTATAAATAATTACGTAATTATTACGAATTAACAATGTTGGATTACCCGGTGGTTAAAATACGATGAATACGCGTGGTTGCACAAAGAAATATGTGGTATTGCACATTATTTTTGAATTATTGATTCTTACGTAAGAAGGCACTACTCAATAATTGTTACAGTAATTACTGTTCAATATTTTATTTTATTGATTCAATAATTGCCACGTTGATATTCTATATTATTGTTGTTTCAATAATTGTCACTGCACAGTATTTCCTATTATCATATCAATAATTCATATTATTTGAATAATATTATTAGATAGCATTATTGGCAATGTCTAGAAAGTTCTGTCTAAAAAAGGAGTTTGGTCACCTAATTGCGCGCCAGTAGGGAGAAATCCTTATCGGAAAACCCCCTCTTTCTTGGGAACGACCTAGTTGTCATTATTGTAATTCTGTAATATTATTTGTGAATAATTAATTATTGATTTATATGATAAGAAAATATTTATTTTATGTTGATATAAATGAAGAAAATATTTATTTAATGTGGATAAAAATAAAGAAATTTTTAGAAAAGTGACAATTGTTGAAAATTGATTTTTTATCTTTTACGATAAAATAAGTATTCAAATATATTATTATATTACATTATAAATGTATAATGTGATAATATAATAATGGTGATATTTTTTACACTAAATTCACGATATATATATGAATAAAATAAGGTGGAAGAGAGAAAATGGAATTATGAATTCTTTTTAATAATTATAAATGTTTTAATATATATATATAATCATGTGGTGGGTGGAGTTGTCATTTTTGGTAGGCTTTGAAATTTCAAAGAAGGAATGCTGCAGAGAAGGAAAAAAAAAAGGACTCCGTATGTATTTTGTTGAAAAGAAAATGTGGAAAAATCATCCGTATGTAGATTTCGGATATTTTTTGTTTGGAATTTAGAAAAACTTAAAGCTGCAAAGTTGTAGAGAATTAGATTTCCTATGGAATGGACATAAAATTCGTATTTTTCTGATAAAAATGTTATTTATTATAAATTATTGAAGTTTAGGAAAATAAATGTTTTTATTAAAATTATGGGTGGGACCCGCTTTTGTCCTTTGTTGATAAAATGTGCTGAATTAAATTTCAAAGGTGGAGGGCTGATTTGGTCTTGGCATGCGTAAGAAGAAGAAAATAATAATAATATTTTATTAATTTAGTCTCATTTGACGTTCTAGCATTTTCCTATAAATAGGGTGCTTAGTTAGAATTGAAAATAACACTAGAAACAAGTTTTTTTTTTTTCTCTCTCTCTCTCTCTCTCTCTCTCTATATATATATATATATATATATATATATTATCGAGCGTATTTTGTGAGTATTTAGATACTTTGAGAGTTGTTATTCAGTGCAAGTTTTCTTCAGCATCATATCCGATATTCCATTCAGAAATACTGTTCTTTTGAGGTAAGGGGTGTTATTTTCTTCGTAAATGATATTATTTCTTTCAATATCATTATGCTGAAATATTGATATGAATTTTATTGTGGAATTTCTACCTTTTTGTGTCGGGGTTACTATTCACGTATATGACACTATTCACGTATACAGCACTATTCACAAATATGACACTATTCACCAAAAAATAAAATTTTCTCTTCTTTGTCCCAGATGCCTATTATGGTTACTATCTTTGATTGTATCTATGTTTTGATCTTCATTCTTGAATTTCACTCCATTATGGTTTATTATGGAGTATTTTTAAACTTGAATTATCTAAAGTACGAATATTTAATCTTTGTCCTTTTATCTCACTGGATTCGTTCTCAAAAATATTTTTCATCATCCTCAGTCTTTAATTGGTGATATTTGATGAATATCTTTGGCCTGTAGTGCAAAGATGAATGATTACCTGATGAATTTCTTTGGCCCGTAGTGCAAAGATGAACAGGTGTTGAGATGAATATGACCAACTGGTGATACAAATGAATATCTTTGGCTCGTAGTGCAAAGATGAATATTTGATGCAAGATGTATATTGATTGATGTTACATGGATAAAACATTGATGATGGACTTTTAAATTCATAGATGATAGTAGAATTTCATTCTCTACTTAATTCTTCTAATGAATTGTTGTTTTCGCTGCAGTTGTTGATCTAAAACTTGTTGTCTATTATATTCTATCAGATTTTTTCCTGTTGAGAACTATGGATAATTTGTTGTACATTATCTTAGTCATAATATTCTTTGTTGGGCTAGTTGAGCTCACCCTTTTCTTTTTTGTTCCATTTTTCTTTTCAGGAGATGAGAATATAACAGGATCTAGCCGGGGTATGGAGTGATGGTTCTAGAAGGTTGTTTTAGCAGTCCTCACTATTTCTGTAAAATAGTATATCAATAATTGTAATGAGGACTTTATCTGAGTGTTGATATTGTCTAGAAGATAAAATTTGTATTAAACTCACAGTTTATGTGTTGTCATATTTTGCACGACAGTTGTATTAATGAAGTTGTAGTTATTTCTGTACCATGTATTTGGCGACTCAGAATGAGTGATGTATACCTATTTTGGGGGCGTCACATATGTGATTCGATAAATTGCAACCCAAAAATCATTGACCAAGGTGGAATGAAATTAGAAAGGAGTTTCTAATTTGCATTTATTTGGAGTTGTGCATCTGGGAATCGAAATACATATAATTAAATAAAATAAGACTTGATAGTAATTACATGTCTTATATTTAATTGGAACATTGTATGGTAGAATGATTAAATTTTACGGTAACTATTTCCTTATTGTATAATAAATATCATTTATTTAAATAAATTAATAGTTTAATTTATTTATTTAAATAAGATTAGAACTGTTCTAATTGATTTATTCACAACCGGTTTAATATGGAGGACCTAAAGGGTCATACCATAAAAGGAAGAATATTTATTTAAGAAATAAATGACATAATCGTAATAATAAGTTAAGTGTATTTAATTTAATCTATGATGATAGAATAAATTAAATAGCTTAATATTTATTATTTAATATTTTAGAAATTTTAAATATAAATTAATAAGGGGAGTCTATTATTATTAGTATTATTACTATTACTATTAATTTAATTACTAAAGGTGTTTGGGAATTAACCAAGTCTTTGGCCTCTAAAGGTTATTCACCAAGAAAGAACAAAAACTCAAGAAGAATGATGTTTGGCTAAACCCTAGTTTTTTCTATCTTTGATAGAAAAGGTGTACTCTTCTAACTCTTGGAATAAAGTGCGTAACTTACGTCACCTTCCTTCCATAAAAAGTTCCTAATCTCATTAGGAATAATTAATTAAAACTTTTAATTAATTAGCCTCCTAATCTTAATAGGAATAACATGAGAGTACTTATATTAATTAATTTCCAAACGCCTTTAGCAATTAACTTAATAATAATAGTAATAATAATAAGACTCCTCTTATTAATTTATATTTAATATTTACAAAATATTACATAATAAATATTAAGTTATTTATTCACAACCGGTTTAATATGGAGAACCTAAAAGGTCCTTATATTTAATTGTGACATTGTATGGTGGAAGGATTGAATTATACGGTAATTATTTACTCAACGGTTCTTTTATGATTAATGTTGAAATCTATATTGTCTGAAAAGTCGTTAATCGTTAAGGAGGCTTATCATTACTGTAGAATAAATATTATTTATTTAAATAAATTAATAGTTTAATTTATTTATTTAAATGAGATTAGAATTGTTCTAATTGATTTATTCACAATCGATTTAATATGGAGAACCTAAATAGTCACACCATAAAAGGAAGAATATTTATTTAAAAAGTAAATGGTATAATCGTAATAATAAGTTAAGTGTATTTAATTTATTCTATGGTGATAAAATAAATTAAATAGCTTAATATTTATTATTTAATATTTTAGAAATATTAAATATAAATTAATAAAAGGAGTCTTATTATTATTATTATTATTATTATTATCCCTAAAAGTGTTTGGGAATTAATTGATATAAGTACTTTCATTTATTCCTAATAAGATGGAGGCTAATTAATCAAAAGGCTTAATTAATTATTCCTAATTAGATTAGGAAGCCTAATTAATTAAAGGAGTTTAATTAATTAAATAAAAACCTAATCCTAAATAGTTTAGGAGGGTTCCCTACATTTATAAATAAAAAAGTCTTTTTATTTTTTATTGAGAGAGGGTGACGCAAGTTACGCACTTTATTCCAATAGTTGGGAGAGTACACATTTTCTATTAGAGAGAGCAAAAATTAGGGTTTAGCTAAACATCATTTTTCTTGAGTTTTTGTTCTTCCTTGGTGGATCACCTCTAGAGGCCAAATGTTTGGGTGACTAACGTTGATCAAATGAAGGAATTCAATCCCGCGTATTCAATGAGAACAAATATTCCTTCCTTTGATCAACGTTAGCCACCCTTGTGTTTGGCCTCTAGAGGTGATCCACCAAGGAAGAACAAATATTCAAGAAGATGGGTGTTTGGCAAAATCCTAATTCTATTTTATAGAATATGGTGTACTCTCTCAACTCTTAGAATTATCATTTTGTGTAACTCTTACCCATAATAAGACTCCTCTTATTTATAGATATGTAGGAAACCCTCCTAAACTATTTAGGAATAGAGTTTTATTTTAATTAATTAAACTCTTTTAATTAATTGGGCTTTCTAATCTTATTAAGAATAATTAATTAAACTATTTTAATTAATTAGTCTCATAATCTTATTATAAATATATGAGAGTACCTTTTATTAATTAAATATACTTAATTAGGACATTGTATGGTGGAATGATTGAATTGTACAGTAACTATTTACTCAAAGATTCTTTTATGATTAATGTTGAAATCTATATTATTTTAAAAGTCGTTGATCACTAAGGAGGCTTATTCTTATTGTAGAATAATGTTATTTATTTAAATAAGATTAGAATTGTTCTAATTAATTTATTTACAACTAGTTTAATATAGAGAACCTAAAGGGCCATACCAAAAAAGGAAAAATATTTATTTAAGAAGTAAATGGCATAATCATAATAATAAGTTAAGTGTATTTAATTTAATCTATGGTGATAGAATAAATTAAATATCTTAATATTATTATTTAATATTTTAAAAATATTAAATATAAATTAATAAGAGGAGTCTTATTATTATTAAGTTAATTTCTAAAGGTGTTTGGGAATTAATTAATATAAGTAGTCTCATTTATTCCTAATAAGATTAGGAGACTAATTAATTAAAAGGTTTAATTAATTATTCCTAATTAGATTAGGAAGCCTAATTAATTAAAAGAGTTTAATTAATTAAATCAAAACCTAATCCTAAATAGTTTAGGAGGGCTCCCTACATCTATAAATAAGAAAGTATTTTTATGGAGAAAGTGTGACGCAAGTTACACACTTTATTCCAAGAGTTGTGAGAGTACATCTTTTCTATCAGAGATAGGAAAAGAGTTTCAACTATTATTGATTAATGTTGAAATCAATAAATTGAATAAAATTAATTTAAAATTATGATTGTTTTAAATTGGAATACCTAATAGAGTTTTACTTGACTGTTAATAGGAATTCATGTAGTGATAGTAGTACAAGTGATCCTTAGACTTGATATCATCATAGTATCTTGTGTATAAGGAATTATACTTTGACTTATTCCTTAAGACAATGGTACCATGGATCATCATTTAGTGCGAAAACGCAATAAATTGGAATTTAAAATTTTTCATACAATCCCATGGCATGATCATGCTTGATGCTTAATTATCAATATAAACATATAAGAAGAAGATCAGAATTATACCCTTGAATATTCGAGCTTCCTCAGGTACAAGTTCAACTCCTAATCCTTCGTGGTTTCCTTAAATACGCGGGATTGGATTCGTTCCTTTGATCAACGTTAGCTACTCAAGCGGTTGGCCTCTGGAGGTGATCCACCAAGGAAGAACAAAAACTCAAGAAGAATGGTGCTTGGGTAAACCCTAGTTTTTCCTATCTCTAATAGAAAAAGTGTACTCTCCCAACTCTTGGAATAAAGTGCATCACTTGCGGCATCCTCTCTCACTTTCTTATTTATAGATGTAGGGAACCCTCCTAAGCTATTTAGGATTATGTTTTGATTTAATTAATTAAACTCCTTTAATTAATTAAGCTTTCTAATTAATTAAATAAAATTCAATTAGGTATTCCTTAGAGAGCCACGTTCAGTGAATTTATTCTCCAATAAGCACCTACATACTTGCTTTAGTGTCTCCACACAAATGATCATGAGATTAATCATCCTCATCCAATGAGCAAGCAACGTATGTACCAATCTATCCGAATTCACTAATCCCCTTTTTAGTAATCCATCGATTGAGAACATTTTAGTTTTTAAGCTATCTAAGAATTTAGATCTCATTAGTATAATCTCATCATGAATCTAAAAGCATTGGTTAAGATTATGAGTTTATCACATATTATTAAAACAACACAATGTAGATAATTAAATGCCTTTAGTAAATAAATATTTTTATTAATAAATGAATAAGATTGTTTACAAAGTATATGTTTTATCATCATACATGATTGGCTTGTCATATTTAGTGTCCCATATTTTCGTCATTCAGGTAAATAGCCCATTGGCCTATGCTACTCCTACAATGTCAAACTTAGAAGATTTCAAATAATGGTGATGATGAAGAAGTGAGTGGCCTCAATAGTGTTCTACCAAATCTTCTCAAACCCTTGGTTTCTTCATCATCCCTTTGGTTTAATTTCTAGGGCAAGAACCAAATTTGGTTAATGGGTCCTCTATAAGTTGAAGCTCCCTCTTCATTCTTCATGTTGATAAGTTCTTTGTAAGCTGCAATTAGAGAGTGAACAATCTGAAGTTGAGGGTCAAGGAGTATCAATTTACCTTCAAAGAAAGGTAATGTCCATGTACATGTTCTTAATTCTAAAGTTTGATAAATTCTCAAAATTCTCCTAAATTCTTTGTTAATTGGGTTGAAAATTGAGTGCTATGGTTTTAACATAGTTTACATATGTATTATGTGTCAATGTAATGTTTTGAGCATGCTAAATGAAAGTGTAATGGTTGTTTGGTCTGGAATCTGCAGAAACAGAGGCCTTGTCTGGGCTTGTATTGAAGTAACGCAGCCGCTCCATTCCTCAGTACAAACCCAGTGCGGCCGCGCTGTCTGCCAGTCTTGAATTCCAATTTTTGTTGCTTTCTAATATGTTGAGCATGCTAGTATGACTTGATTATGCATATAAATGACCCTAACATATGGATTGATGTTGTCGTGATTATAGTAAGTCACTTTAACTTGAGTTAATATGAGTTTTTAAAAGAAAACTTGAAATTTTGAAAGACAACCTTGACGAATTCTGTGTACTTGAGTTCTGATCCTTTTGAGCATGTTTATGTGACTTATTTGTGTGAACAAATAATGAATATGAAACGTGATACAAAGTTGATTCAAGTATTAGCTTGAGTTAGCATGAGTTTTAAAAAGGAAACTTGAAGATTTTTCAAAATGATGATCATGGTATTCTTTAAATTCTGACCTTTTTAACACACGTGCATAGCTTGAATATGTGTACAAATGAGCATTAGATGTTGTTTTAAATTGTATTGCATAAACTAGGTTGCATAGCTTGATTCATAGGTGTTTTTAAAGAAAACTCTTTAAGTTTTGGAAACTAATTTTAAGAAACGTTGTGTGAATTACATTTTGACCATATGAGTAAACATAATAGGATACTTTATGCCTCTGGACATGACCTATATGTTCGTCCAATTAGTTAAGCATGATATGTATTATGCAAGCATGTTTTAACATAAGTTTAAATGTAAATCTAAGGTGACTATGTATACATGAGGAGGGTAATAGCAAGCATGCATATTAAAGGTTGGCTAACATCCTTACATGTTCAAGTGGTTAAAATAGATGGTCTCTTATTGCATGAACTTATTTAGCCATATAGAATGAAAATTTTCCGAATAAAACTACATGATTTGAAAGTAATCTTGGAAATGAGCATAAATGACATAAAATCTAGTCCTAAAACCCTTAAACAAGTATCTCTGATATGTATTAGCATTCTGGTATGCTAAACCAGGGAGCAGCGCTGCCACGCCACTCCCAGGTCAAAATGTAGTGTGGTCGCGCTACGTGCCAGAGAGATTTGAAATTTTTTACCTTGTCCAGAACTTTGCATGTTTACATAAATGTTTAAAGATATAATGCATGATGAAAATGATGTTTTAAGTACTTAAGTATATAGCGACTACATTAAATCAATGCTAAAAGATTTTTAGACAAAGTTTTCAAAACCAAATCAATATTGATGTGATAACAGTATGATGTTATGGTGTAACTAAAATAAGACTTAAATTATATGCTTGATGGTTAAGCATGTGTAAGGGATTGGTTTACTTATATCAGACATATTTGACTAATGTGAATACTTATATACATAGGATAACATAGTTGTTGAAAGTATTAAGCTCTAAGTGGTAATCGACGCTATATAAAGGCAAATTTCTTGAACCTTCTCAGATATTATTTCTGTGCAAGTTCTCTTAGCTTACACCAACTCTTATGGTGCAAGTATTCGAACCTTACTCTATGTCGTGCTAGTTTTAAATTATTGAGCAAATATCTATACTCGTATGAATTGTTACTCTTATTCTGAAATTCGACTTAAACCTTATACATCTTGAACCATATTGTGAGTTGGAACTTATTGTTCCTAAATGTATTGAAAAGGATATCTAAGCCATTTGATTCGGCTAGACCATTAACTGAATATTTGAAAATGATATCCAAATCAATTGATTTGGTGCGGACTCTTATAATTACTGAGATGAACAACCCTCTTAGAAGGGAAAATTTAATATTATCGGGGAACCGGCGTGTGTACAAACAATATGATTAAATGTTATGCATAACGTTGGGTACTTTAGGCTGATCACCTGTTGTACTCGTTTATTGAGATTTATCAGTAAAATGCTGCTAAATCCGGTAGAAGTTCTTAGTCCTTGGCGACTACTCAGTATCTGGAATTCTTAGTTATTGTAGTATTGAAATCCTTGAATTCTAATGATAATTCTTGGTCCATAGTGACTCTTACTTCAATTTGAAAGATAAAACTGTTGATATTTCTTCGCTTACAAAATTATTTTTAAAAACTCTTGAGCTATCATTTATCTTGATATTTATGCCTGTTTTGCTTTAGATACTTGTTGAGCAAACTTGCTGAGTAAACTTGTTGCTCACCCTTACTTTCCCTCAAACATTTCAATGAAGATGGAACGTAGTGAACCTTCAGGCAAAGATAAAGATAAGAGCAAGGCTACTGAATAACTAGTTCCTTATATTAGAATAATATAATTATGTCGAAATAAATTTTTATGTTATATTAGAAACTTAAGTATAATTTATGTATTATTTTAAGATGTTTAATTTAAGTTATGTATTAAGATAATTATGGTTGTGATATATGATTATATTCTATCAATGTAATTATTTTATTATTTTCGTTGTATTAAATTATAGTTGTTATTGAAATTAAATTATGAAACACCGAATTCGAAATATTAATGTCTCAAATTAGAACGTCACAACTTCGGTCCACCGTGTCCATTTACTTCCCAAATCCCATATAAAGCTCAAAGATCTTCTTTCCTTCTATTTTTTTTTTAAAAATCCCTATTTCCAAAAAAGGTACAATTTTTTATATATAAATACATTTCCGTAATCTTCCCATGCACGTAAACTCAGTCCCATGTTAATTTAAACAATTTTTTTTTTTTTTATAAATATCCAAACACAAACTATCCCTCCTTGTCATTCATATCATACACGTTGTAGCGGAAGGATTCCGTTTCGAAAAATCACCTTTTTGTTCGGCTCTGTATTTCTCTCTTTCTTCAAATAATCGATTTGTTCTAAACTGGTTGCTAGATTTTCGATCAAAGGCCGTTACTTGCTTCAATCTCTCACCAATTTCGCCTGTATTAATTTTGAAGCTTTAATTATTCGCTCTCGTTCGTAAGTCTTAAACTCTTTTAATTCATTTATTTATTTTCTTAAATTAATCTCTAAATCCATAAATTTTCTTGAAATATAACGCCTTTTCATACTCTGAATTGAATTGGCTGTAGTGTATTACTAACTTGAATGATTAATTTCGGTGTTCGTAGAATCAGTTTGAGGACGAATCATAGTATATTCTGTTGTATTGATGCCGGAATTTCATGAACGGTGTGTAATTACAATTTGTTTTTTTTGGTAGATATTAGTAAATTGAGTTTACTAGTTTTGATTTTTGCTGATTTTTTGTTTGGTAAAATTAGGGCTTTTAATGGGAATAAGGGAGAGATGCTATCCAATGTAAATGTAGGAACTAATATAAATGATATAATGATGAGGGGATCAAACGGGAATTTAGAAAAGAGTAGTTTGGAGAGTGAGCTTGAGTTACTGCTGAGGGCTCGACGTAATCGTGGCACAATTGGTCCAGAGAGGGATTTAAATATGTTTAGGAGTGGTAGTGCTCCACCAACTGTTGAAGGTTCGCTGACTGCAGTGGGCAGTTTGTTTGGGAATCCAAATTTTATGCAGATTGACAATAATTATGGTAGTGGTAGTAGTGCCAATGGGGTTTTATCTGAAGAAGAAATTCGATCACACCCAGCATATCTATCGTACTATTATTCCCATGAAAATCTTAATCCGAGACTACCACCACCTTTACTGTCAAAAGAAGATTGGCGGGTGGCACAGAGGTTTCAGTCAGGTGGATCTTCATTTGGGGGAATTGGGGACTTGAGAAAGAATTTTGTTGATGATGGCGGTGGTTCGTTGTTCTCCATGCATCCAGGGATAGCTGTGAATAGGGCTGAAGATGAGTTAATGGAATTGAGGAAGGCTGCCACAAGGAATATGTCTCGGAAAAACTCTGATGAGTTTCTAGACAGAGGTTCTGATGGATTAATTGTGGGGCCAAGAGCTGGAATGGGTATGAGGAGGAGGAGTTTCGCTGACATTCTTCAGGTGATTGATCTAGCAGTGTATTTTATTATGTTGTTTATAACATAGTTAGCGGTTTAATTTCTATTTTAGTTCTAAATTTTGTAGTTTTGAAGATTAATAATTTTTTTCATTGCTGTTAAGCTCTATCTTTTATTTTGGATTGTAACTAATCAAATGATTGGTTTGTTGTGGAACAGTTAGATGAAATGCTCTTAATTGCAAATAATTCATCTCATAATAACCTTTGTTCTGAACTCTACAGATTTTTCATAGAACACATTAGAATAGAAGTATGTGTTTAGCCGGCTTTCCTAATGACTGTTGTACTTTTGTAGAAAATCACATGATTATGTAAGAACCTAGAAGAGGCCACAAGAAAATCTGGAAAAAAAAAATGCCATAGTGCTGAGTTATGACAAACTCTTCTATACAGAAGATGCTTTTAATTTTCATAGAGAAAATTATTGAATGTTGAGTAGTAATTACTGTTGAAGACTAAATACAGTTTGTTTAATATATGATATATTTGTTCTCTACAAATGTACTCTGAAAAGAAACTTAATGGGAGAACACCCAAACACACACACACACACACACACACACACACAGAGCTACAATCAGGAATCCTAAAAAATAGATCCTAAGAGATAGGAGAAGATAGTTATATGGTATAATGGTTACCTAAAATTCATTGTATGGTTATGTCTTAAATGGGACTGGTTTTTAAAAAATATATTTTTGTAGTGTCTTTATGATAATATCCCTATCAAATGACAAAAGTTAATTTGTGTTTAATTCCAAGGGAGCTGTACCCAAAAATATTTTTATAGTTCTAAAAGACCACTCAAACATAATGAATCCAAAACTTTTAGGAGGAGCCACGCCCCCTCTCTCCCCCCTAATTATGTTTGGATATGTATATCTATTTCATTTTATGGTGGTGCTTGCAAACGATAAACATGTCAAGTTAAAAGTTGACACTAGGCAAATATTCACTAATATTCTTCATTTTCCATGTTGTTTCTTTGAAATATGTCAAGTCCTTGTTTGTAGACCATGTTGGACAAAACGTTATTGAACAGAATTCGTTGAATTTTGGGGAGTAGAAAGAGCCTATGCTTTTGGTTAAACCTACCCATACCTGACACGACAGAATAATTTCTTGTGTGCATCCATAGTTACCTGTCTTGCTCTGTTTTCCTCCATTGAGTTCCTACCATACTCTCTTTCTCTTCAAATTATATTGAGTTGTGAAAATAAGACAGTTTATTCTAATGAACAAAGATAATATTTGCTTATTTACACTTGGTAATAATATTTGCTTATTTACACTTGGTAATAAATTTGATTATCAAACTTACTCAAAAGATGTGGTCAATCATAAATTAAGTAACACTGCCAGTTAATGTAAAGCATAGATGATAGGAAGGCAAGGCCCAAATCCAAAGGCATGTAGAAATGAGGATTTAAATGAGTTAATCCACTTGATATTAAAGGTGTGCACAAAGTCCTAGTTGTTCTTATTGGGAATGTGTTATTTCACTCCGGGATATCCGATATTTATCAAATTAGATACCCTATCAGTGGATTGTGACTATAGGCTATTGTTATATTGATGAGCTCCTTCCATAAGATTTCAAGCCAGTTTTATTTATTTTTTCCTTTTCTTTTTGTGCCGATTTTTGATGTTTTAAAAACTAAGCTTGCCACATTACATCTTAACCTTAAAGTTGAGACTTGGCTGTTAATTGATATGAGCATGTTTTTTGCAGGAAGGACTTGAGCAACCTGCTTCCTTGTCAAGTTGTCTCTCACAGCCTGCAAACCGTAATTCATTTAGTGAAATTGCAGATGCAAGAAGTTTCTCTAGACCTGATTCATCCGAGTTATGTAATGGAACAGCATCTGCAGAAGGCTTGCATCCTGGGACAGTTGCTGCAGGCCTTCCTAGAGTTCAGAACCATGGTTCTGCAGTTCATTCTTTTGCATCTGCTGTGGGTTCATCTTTGTCAAGAAGTAGAACACCCGAGACTCATCTGGTTGGGAGATCTCCAAGTCCTAGTCTGGCTCCTGTTGGAAGCAGGATTTCCCTCGTTGAGAACAAAATTGATGGCTCCAATGCCCTAAGTCATTCTTCTATTATGACTGAACTTGCTGATGTTGCAGGTTCTTTATCTGGCCTAAACCTTTCAAAACATGATGATCTTTTACAACCTCAGCTCCCAAAGAGATTTGATAAAGAATGCAGTAAACTATTTGATATGCCAAACGATTATAGACAGAGTTTGCAACAACAATTTACTGACAAGTCCAGAGCTGAAAATTTGGCCCTCGCTACCAACTATGTTGATTCACTGAAGGAAAATGGACTTGTAACAGATTCGAATGCTGTAAAGCTAGGGATAAATGAACAAGCAAACTTTCCGAGACGAACATCTTCCTCTACCAATCTAAAGTCGAAATTAAATTCTTCTGGCATTGTAAGCTTGGAAAGTTCTTATTTAGCTGACAATTACCCTCATATGGACTTCGCTGGCCATAGTGGATATTTTACTGGTCAGAAGCTGAGAACAGCAGTTATTAATCAACTTGATAAAGGTTTTTTTTATAAATATTTGTTGATATCTTTTTTGCATTAAACATTTTTGTCTTATCTTGACATAGCATTTTTAAAAGCACATTGTTTACAATTTATTTTCAGCTGCAACTTTCAGTGTTACTGGAAATGGGAGAAAGCTGAGAAGTAGCAACCAGCTGGGGTCTAACCTTCATTTGCCAGTCATGGATCCACGCTATATTGAGTACTTGCAGCAATCTTCTGATTATGCAACACATGCTGCAGCTTTTGGTGATCCTTCTCAACAAGGGAACAGTCCAGGTTCTTCCTTTTGCTATGGAGATTTGCAAAGTCTTCAAAAAGCGTATCTTGCTACGTTGGTTGCTCAACAGAAACAACAGTACGAGTCTTCACTTTTAGGTAAATCTAGCAGCTTAAACCATCAGTACTATGGGAATACATCATTTGGTCCTGCCATGCGATACCAAGGAGTCCCAATTGCCAATTCTGTACCCTCCGTTGGATCTGGAAGTCCTATGCTTCAAAGAGATCGAACTTCAGGTTTTACATCTATGTTGCGAAGTCCAATGGGAGGATCTTCTGGGTCATGGCATCCAGAAACTGGAATTAATGTGGAAGGAAGTTTTACAGCATCATTACTAGAAGAGATTAAGAACAATAAAAGCAGGTCTTTTGAACTTTTGGACGTTGTCAATCATGTCGTCGAATTCAGGTGTGCATATAATGTTGCTCTGTCCTATTCACTTGATTCATAAATCTCCAGAATTACTCTGAGTTGTTTGTCCACTTTTCTGTAATCAGTACGGATCAGTATGGTAGCCGATTTATTCAGCAGAAACTTGAAACTGCGACAGCAGAAGAAAAGATGAAGATATTTCGAGAGATAATTCCTCATGCTCGTAGTTTGATGACTGATGTCTTTGGGAATTATGTCATACAGAAAGTACATTTCATTTTCCAATCATTTTAGAAACTGTTCTGATAAAGTTTCTGAATTTATTTACATAAATGGTTTTGTTGAATAAGCAGTTTTTTGAGCATGGCACTGAAAGTGAAAGGATGGAGTTGGCCAATCAACTTACTGGTCATGTTTTGCCTCTAAGTCTTCAAATGTATGGTTGCAGAGTAATTCAGAAGGTTCACGTTCAGACTTTATCATGGACATTATTTTGTTTTTCTCAACTACATCACTTATACCTTAGTATATTTAGTCTCCTATTTTATTTTTTTCCCTGATAAGAATAGGATAAGTTGCAGAACAAGAATTCATCAACTTTTCAGTATTATGTTTTGCCACGCAGGATATGGATATCTTCCATGAATCTTAAGGTTTTCATGAATGACATGATTCATTGTTTTATGTCATTTCCTAAACGAGTTCCTTGAAAATTGGAGTTTAAATATCAAATACCACAAACAAATAGATCCATTCAAAATTTGGGGACATGCTCTAAATACCTGAGTGTCCCCAATTTTATCCTGAACCTAAAACAAACTCCAAGTTAATATAGGATATTGTTATCTGGAAAAGTATATTGATGGAAGACATGAATATGAGGCTGGGAAGAGAATTATTCAAGAAGAGAAGTATCAAAGGGGTGACATAGAACGGAGAAGCTATATTGAACTTTCATAGACTTGGTAAAAGTTTTAATACACCCTAGAGGTTTAAGGATTCTTGTGAAATGTTATTCTGCTTGGTGCTAGTTGGGATAGACTAATTTCCCTTGGTGTATGTTGTCGGTGAATATTAATGCTTACTTATCTTGTTACGGGTGCAAATTTAGCGAGACTTGCTATTTTTGAAGAGATTGTGGAAGGCTTTGGGAACATTTGTTTGAGCATTGATATTATATAACTCCCTCCACCACTAAATAAATGTCCACACTTCCTTTTGGGAAGTCCCAAAATATTTCCACTTTGACAAGTCAAACTTTTATTTATGCTACTTCTCAAACATACCATTTGTTAATGAATTAAATTAATATTATTTTTCAAAATTCATTCCCATTAGGGTAAAATTGGAAATTTAAGATAATATCACCATTGACAACGCAGTCAGTTAGTTCTCCTTAACTATATGTAAAATCAATGTGGATATTAATTTATGGTCCTAGATGGTATTTAGATATTTTAGGTGGGCTTTCTGCTATATTTTCTTTTAGATTTTATTGCAATCCTAATGTCCCACATCAAACAATATAACCATTTCTTCTTAAAACATTATTGTAATTCATGTAATTGATTTTACTATGAAATTTTGGATAAATTTCCTTTCCCCTCCTACATTGTTTCAACCCTCTCACAAGTCAAGAAAGAGAAAGGAGGTCATGGAATAGGGATTTTATCCATGTCCTTTATAACATTTTGCAGGGGAGTGATGGTGTAATTACTTCTCTCATATGTATCCTGGAGTTTTCATATTTTAAGAGGAATTAATTTCTTCCATCTGTGATCTTAATTGTGTTGATCTATTTCTGAACAAAGGCATTGGAGGTGGTTGATGTGGATCAGAAGACCAAAATGGTTGCAGAGCTTGATGGTTCTGTCATGAAATGTGTTCGGGATCAGAATGGTAATCATGTTATTCAGAAGTGTGTAGAATGTGTCCCTCAAGATCGAATTCAGTTCATAGTATCATCCTTCTTCGGGGAAGTTGTGTCTCTATCCACCCATCCATATGGCTGTCGTGTTATACAGGTTCAATACTTCTTTTGTCTTCTTTTTATGCTGTATATTTTTTGCTATCGATGTGTAATGCTCTTTGATGTCAGCAGAGGGTTCTTGAGCACTGTGATGAACCAAATACACAGCAAATTATAATGGATGAAATCATGAAATCTGTGTGTACTCTGGCACAAGACCAATACGGAAATTATGTTATTCAGGTACTCCACCTTCCCATTACATGTAGTTTTGCATGTTTTTCTAATGCGTTGAGGCTTGATAGCTAGTGCATTGGGTGATGTGATGGTCTTTCTGCATTTATATGGTTGATTCCTCTTATGCTCTACGCACATATGGCTTATCCCTCTTATATTTTACATATATATGGTTGATTCTTCTTAAGATTTTGTTCAAGAGTCATGATTCAACTGGAAAATCAAAAAGGTTTTTTTGTGTGACAAACAAATAACTCATCAAAGGTTTGCTCCTTTGATGATAGAATTTCTTTTACATGTACTTCAAGGCTTTTACTGCTACGCAAAATGGATTCAGTTTTTCATTGTCCTAGATACATTGTAGAGTTTGAGTTACATGATTAGACTTACTATGCAGATTTTCCTCCTATTTAAAGGTGTTTATGTGAGGATGTTTCTTAATGATGGTTCAGTCATGTATAATAGGAGATCAGTTCAAGCACTTGGATGGAGTTGTATGCATTTTTGATGTTACTAGTTCTTACAATTAGGATGGTCAGAGGCAATGAAGAAAGTCTTCACCCCTCTATGACCTAAACTTAAAAGTTGCTCTAGAGAGAATAAAATTTCTAGAATGGATAGGGTTTTATATGTTATCAGTAGGTAGTGTTGCTTCGTAAAGAATCAAACCAGAAATGTAAAATAAAAAAAATGGAATAAGGAAAGTTCTAGAAAGGATTGTTTACCTTTATCAAGAAGATAGTTTTTACTCATGTTAGAGTTGAACATTCTATCTTCTTATCTTCTGCTACTAGCAACACGGTCTTCTGCATATCCACAGACTTTGTAATATTTTCTGACTTGGTTTATTTCATTATTGTTGAACTTTTTGATTTTTATAGAGTTGACTATGGTCTATAGAGTTTAGTGATCCCAATTAATTAATTTTAAGATAGATTTGAAATATGAAATGCTGTATCTAAGAATATTCGTCTCTACCAAAGCTGGATTAATGGAATTTATGAATATATGCTGACATACAATTTTTGTTGACTTCATTGGTTTGTTACACTTGAACTTTTACTTGTTTTTACAGTCCATAATATGCAGAATGTTTTCTTCCACTATTTCTTCTTGATAACCTTTGTAATTTTTCTTGGTTAGCATGTCCTGCAACATGGGAATCCCTACGAACGATCTGTGATTATTCAAAAGCTTGCTGGACAAATTGTAAAGATGAGCCAGCAAAAGTTTGCTTCGAATGTTGTTGAAAAGTGCTTGACTTTTGGCGGTCCAGAAGAGCGTCAACTTTTGGTGAACGAGATGCTTGGTTCCACAGATGAAAATGAGCCCCTACAGGTATCTCACAGTCCCTTTCCATTATTAGTGTTTCCTTTCCTCTTGGTATTGTGAAACATTGAAAAGTTTTTGATATTCTTTGTCTGAAAGTAAATTTATGATTTGGAAGAGAATATAAAGGGGTGTTAAGTCACATGTATTGTGCATTTCCCACCATTTCATTTTGTTAACAATTTTATGTATTTCATTAAACTGATTTGTTGGCGTCAACTAACATGATCGGAGCAATGGAATTTTACAGCATATTCAAGATTTCCTGGTTTGTTAAAATTCATTTGAATTTATTAGATCTTTGATGTAAAATGTAATTGGCAAATATTTTTCTCTAATAAAGTATTTATAAATGAGAAGTGGTTTGTTAGAAGAAGAAATTGAGATGAGAAGGGATAGATATAGATGAGAAAATAAAGCAAATGGGGAGATTGGTAGAGAGTACAAACTTGTGAACTTTTGTCAAATTTTCATTAAGCAATGAATATTAGACTACATTTTATACTACTTATACTAGAGGCTTACAATAGGTAGCTAGCTAAGTTGGACTATACCACAACTATCAACATGGACCGTGCTACTTATTCAAATAACTTTAATTACTTATCTGGCCTGTCCTGACATAGCAGTCCTTAATTTTCATTGGAATTTACTTGAGGCCCCTGTCCTAACATGGTAACTATCCAACTCGTGAAGTCATTTATATTATATACAAGAGGCCATTTCTTTTTAACAGGGTTATTGATTGACTAGAATTTAAATTATATAAAGTGGAATCAGTTGAAGAAATGAGTATTTATCTAAGAAATATTGGGTTCACCACTTGTATCCTATTGGAGTATTATATTTCCCATGACGAGAAAGATGAAAAAGAAAATGAAATAGATAACTCAATGTTTTCAATTAAAGAATTCCATAAACATTATGGCGTTGTGTTGTATGCCTGATTAGAAAATCACTAGTTGGATGTTACTTTAGTAGTTTAGTGAAAATCCTGTCATGTGCTTCAGTGAATGTCTTATCTACACTCCACCTAGTTTCAATTAGAATGGTGCCTTCTTTTTCATTAGCATGATAGCTGGTGTTTGCTATATGTTTCTGGGAAAGTATGCGTGAAGTTTCTTAATGTAAATGTAACCGCCTCTGGCTGCAGGAGTGATATTCTTCATATGTTTAGAGTACAGTAAAACTTGCTCACTCGGGTTAAATCATTTTTAGCTTCTATCTGATTTTTCATAAAATTCTGGTATATGATGTTTGCAACACTGAGGTTGTAGACTGCACAAATTTTTCTGGGAAATTAATTTTGTACCTTTTACGGGAACTTTGTAAACTAGACATGCTTATAATATTTGAGAATAAAGCCTTGGTTGATGTACTTACCATAAAAGCCTTAGTTGATTAAAACAGTTTCAAATAGGGTTTTTCTGAGCCTTGTTTTGAGGTATTTTGGGGCTAAAGGGTGGATAAGGTTTTAAGGAATTTGCAACTTGTAAAAGCCTTGGAATGGCTAGTGTTTACAGCTTCTGTATGTACTTACTAGAGGCAAGTTCAGGCCTGTTTGGAGGCTGTGAACATTAACTCATGAATATGAAACCAGGGCTTAGTTTTGTGGTGCAATGCTAGGGTTTAAATGAGTTGTTTGGGTTATGTAGAATATGAGTTTTAGGATTGGAAGGAAAAAGAGTTCAGATCTGAATGCAGGTCTAATTTTATGGTTGAATTTGCGGAAAATAGAAGAAATAGACATCACACCTAGGGTCACGCCTTGGGTTTAGAGTTGTATCGAGCTCAATCAATTAAAACATAATTGGCGGGAATCCTCGTATTACTCAACACTAATGATTATTTAATCTTGTGGTCAGTTTCTAGGTTTCTTTAAATTAAAACTAAAACGTTATTTGGCTTTCAATAAACATGCAAGGAATGACACTTCCCTTCCATGCCAAAAGTAATTGTCCACTGTTGATGGTTTAAAAGCTCCTATTGAGGTCATTCTGTTTGTCATCCACTGTTCCTGCGTTTTGGTTAACCAAAACTTTTGAAATGCAAAATGCAGGCTATGATGAAAGATCCCTTTGGGAACTATGTTGTGCAGAAGGTTCTAGAGACTTGTGATGATCATAGCCGTGAAGTAATTCTCTCTCGCATTAAGGTGCACTTGAATGCTCTGAAGAGGTATACTTACGGCAAACATATTGTTTCTCGTGTTGAAAAGCTCGTAACTGCTGGAGGTGAGGAAACCTTAATTTTCCTTTATAACCAGAAAATTTAAGATTCCTTTGTACTGAGATTAAATTCCACATTTACAGAAAGGCACATGGCTTTATCATCTTCTCATTCTTCCTGAGGCATTCCAATATGGAGAAGAAGAATTGAAGAAGCATTGCTGTACAGATAATATGGATTGCGGATCCAGTAAATAATGATCCTGAATCAATTTTTTTTCGAGGAGAGGTTTTAGTTGTTGTAAATAAAAAGCTGAACAAGATGTATCTTTCTCTTCTGTTCTATCGTGTATATTTGGGTTGCAATATTAATTTAGTTATTGGTGAGTATTTAGGAAGAGAAGCTAAAGTATATATATGCATGGTGGCTTTTAGATGCCCAAGTTTTGGAGTATATATACATGGTGCATATTTTTGTAAAGGAATTTTGGGTTTAATTTTATAATTCGCAGCGAGAGAAAATTAGTTGAATGCATATTTGGCGGATTTTATGAATTATGATATTGAGGTTACTATCTTATTCTCTCTTCCTTTATTCGTAATTATTCTATGACTTTTGAAAATTAATTTAAGTTATTTTTAAATTTAAAATTGATATTATTTGTAGAGTTTTCTAAATGATTTTTATTAGTCATCAATGTATCAACTAAAATTAAATAAATTTATTATAATTTTAATTCAAATCAAATTTTAAAAAAAATTATCTTATGTTTTACCATTTTAGAATGGAGAAAATACAATTTAATAGATTGTTAAATTATGGATTTGACTAGAATTTTAATTATCTTTACAAAAAAACAAAAAAACAAAACAACAATAAAGTTTTGGTGTGGGATTATGACACCTTATTAATGAAAGAATTAAAATTTAATGCACTTAAAGTGTATACTTACATAAAATTATTCTTATTTTCATAATATGTCATAATCTTAATATAACTCGCGTATATATTGTCAGCATGATATTTTAACTCTAAAAAAATACTATTTTAATAAAAAATCAAAATACTATTTTAATAAAAAATCATAATCCTAATATTGTTCATTTATACATTAGCTGTGCATACATTTTTAACTCGTTCATGTTAAATTATGTATTAAAATTTTAATTTGAGTACGTCACTACCAAAGTATGTATCATGATTGACATAAGCTCTATACGTTTGATTATATTTAGTATTGAACTAGTTGTTAAAAAGACTCGAATACTCTAATCAAATAATTTCAAATACACCCACAAAAAAAATATATCTTCTCCTCCACCATCACACACAAAACCATTATTATTAACACTACATTCGTAACTTAAATAACATTTAACTAACCACACAAAATATTGAATAATCTTATTAACGTAAAATAAATTATTGAATGACTTAATTAACATAAAATAGAATTACGGTTGCAAAAGTCAAATAACAACTAAATATTCTTTAGAGTAATTTGCAAATAACCGTGTGTAGTTTACTCAAAGTTATTCAGTCACTTGTAATTTAAAAGTGAATTTTTGAGCACATGTAATTTTATAAACATAGCAAATTAACTCAATTTCATCTAAATTAATAGAGCGTGCACTCCACTTGTCTAAAAACAAGTGAATTTAGCTTCAATGACTATATTCTTCTTTAAAAAGTCATTTTTCTCCCCAAATAATTAATATAAAGCTTTAATTGAATTCTTTTGGTTCCTAATCTACTGCCTAAAAATCACACCAAAATATGTTGAACTTTTTTTCTTCTCAAAGTAAGTGCTATTTAATTTTATATACTCCCCGTTCTAAAATATAAATATTATTGTTTTTTTAAAGTCGCATTACGAAAATTTTAAATTTAAAATCGACTATGAATTCTTTTGATTTTAGCAAATACACAAAATTTATACTATCTAACAAGTACTGTTTATTGTAAGATTTATTTTTTATAACTTTAAATTAATCATCTCAATATATATTTGCTATGAATCAAAAATTGTTAAATACCATCTACACCTACAATTAAAAGAGTCCAACTCGTCCACCAGCGAATACAAAATTGAATGACCAAAAATGCCCCGAATTACCGAAGTTAGCAAGATACATAAAGCACTCTCGTCGGCTAGAAAGTATAGAGTATGCTATGCATTTATACCAGTCCGCTAAAATAACTATAGTTACAAGTACCAATCAAGTCACTTTCGTCACATAGCAACCTTACAAGTCACTTTGCAGTCAATCTTACAAGTCATTTTGGAATCATAGCAATCTTACATATAAAAAAACATAGTAAACAAGTAGCCTCAAAAGCCGGCATCTAGGAAGATTGACATTTAAGAATTAGTACTTCCTTCATTCCCTAATGTAAAATCATTTGCCTTGGTTTTTTTCTTTTGCAAGGATAAAGAAGTGATATTAGAAAGAAGAGAGGGTATAGTAAAAGAGGGCAAGAAGACGACACAAGCCACAAAAAATATAAAAGAGACAAGTCCCCAGTTAAGGACAGCCCCCAATCTTTATGTATGTCCAAACTAGAGATGCAAACGCAACCATGGCCAAAACCAAGAGGGAAGCAAGAAAAGCTACCTCTATCGCAACAAATGATGAGGAAGATAAGCTAGAGACAAACAATGTTTTATATTCACAAAAAGACAATGTGTATGATATATACAACGTTGGCAAATTCAAACATATAAAGACTCGAATGAGCCATAACTTTTTTAGGTGAAGAGACTTTAAACATCATTGCTAATGGGACCTGTCACTTACCAAAATAATCAAGAAAATTATCATATTTAACTCTAACACACTCCAACATTAACCACTTAAAGCAGAGATAATGAAAATCTTAGCAATCCCTAGTGGTATACAAAACAAAAGAGATGATAAAAACAAATCTGGTTATGTAAAACAAACAGATCTAGTAACAGCTTCCAACTTAACTATATTAACCTAAACAAATCTGGTTATATCATGACCTTGATATAGGAAGCTGTTTTAAGCCACTGATGCTACAAATACTATTACAGTCGCATAACCTTGATGTATGTGAAAGTGTGTGCCTGTGCAAGTATGCGCACACCTGTGTAGACTGACCCAATAAGCACGTTGGATCACATCTTTACCTAAAATGTTAATCTATTAGGCTGAGATTTATTAACTCGTCTATACTCTTGAATTTATCTAATGTAGGATTCACAAGTATCATACTAGAGTAGTCACCATTAAGCACAGCTTCTTTGGGTTTTTCAAGAGCTCTACTCGACTCTAATACTACTCCACCACGCCCGAGACAAACGTGGGAGTACAACTTTGCTCCTTGTGAACCTTTCATCCTGAGCAACTTTTTCAGAGCTATCTTGAACTCGCTCCACGGCTAAAAGGTTAACCTATTAGGTTGAGTCTCCACCATACTTATTAACACATCTATACTCTTGAATTTATCTGACGTGGGATTCATGTGAAATATCCCAACAGTGTGTGTATTATATGAACTAGTAACAACTTCCAACTTAACTATATTAACCTGCACAAAACGAACCACAAAGGTGAAAAACTGCTAACAAAGCTAACCTCTAGCAGCAGTAATATTGTTTTAAAATTTTACAATGTATTAGTAATTAGGAAATTATATGTATTAATATTGTGCAGAGTTGCCATTAACAATGAAAACAAGTAAATTACATCCCTATAGTGTAATCATCTACTCCACACTATACAACCATAATTCAATATAAGAGCTACGACAAGAAACTTGTACTTGTATCTGTGACTATCTCGCTTTCTATCCCTCTAATGATAATAATCTTGTTTTGAGTACACCAATACCAAATATGTTCAAATAATATAAGCAGTTTAGCTTGGGAGCTCAAAACCAACCAAATAACCACTAATCTTTTGCAAACCCAGAAGCCAAAAACCTTCAACAGATGGTCTCATTTCTAACCAAATGTACTTCCATAAAAAATGCAGAACATCTGGGTAAGAACACTAACAAGAAGAAATTTTCACGAGAGCCTCCCAATTTAACATAACCACGCCACCAACCTGAAGCAATGCCAGAGCAAAAATGAACTCATTAATCCAATGGAAAACCAACTATGAAAATCATTGGAGAGAAAGGGACCTGCAACCACTCACCATTTAGAAAATGTCGTGAGCAGTTTTAAAGAATCTTAATACTAGGATTACGCCTAATCAAAGACCTCAAACAAAAACTAAAAGGTTCAGACACACAAGACACAATGAGAGAAATTAACGAAAATAATCAAAATATGGTGCGCATTAACACAAATTAAGCCTTAAAATATGTTTTTATAGGTATTTTTTCATGTAATTTTTTTAAAAAAAGTACATCTACTATATGCTTGTATAGTATAACAATCATGTGTAGAAAATTATATAAATAAAACAGCCTAAGAAAATGCCAAGTTCGTCTAAGAGAATGCCAAGCCGCCGCCTAGGCGCCCCCTCCTCCGCCTAGCCTTTTAAAACACTGCCCACACCCAAGAAAATATATTTTTTCTCTTTCGAAATACTGAGATTTAATCCTGTATTGATTCCCCTCTTTAAAGTTCAGGGAACAAGTCATATTTACCTAGAAAAGCAACATACATAACTATAATATTCTATGTAACACCAACACGTTATGTGGCAATCATTGTAAACCTCTTATAATTCTCTAATCACAAATTAGCCTTCAATATTTTTTTATAGCAACACTGTTCACTCCATGTCAAACAATTTACTCTTGGAATAACTCCAATAAAAGGATACATCAAATCCACATATTCCATTACTCATGGATTGATAAATCATTTCTTTTTTCCTTTAAAATGTTTCATATCAGATAAATGATTGTTCAAGCAACATACATATTAAAATTGTAGATCATGAAAGAGACAGTAACATTACTTGAAATCTGGTTTTGTTTTTATACAACAACCTTAAAGATAAGTAAAAGTAACATGACATGTGTAGACATTCAAAATTTTATTTTCCTGATACTAACCCTGCAGGAGGGCAAAAATGTCTTTTTACATCTCGGAGACAACCCCGAGAAGAGGATATAACAACCATTAACCACGAAGACAGCCCCGTGGAACATCAAATTAACCTTGGAGATCAACCCTAAGTAAAAGAAAAGTTGACAACAGTCAAACCCCGGAGACAGCCTCGAGGGACAGCCAAAAGCCATTTCAACCCTGGAGATAACTCTGGGTGGGCAAAAGGGCAGTGTTGACAGCATAACATAAAACCAAAAACATCCTACTGTAGACATGGTCATCAAGAGCAATCATAGCAATCCCGAGTGCAAACTACTCAAAGAAAGCTCCACAGACTGCCTGCGAAGACCTGAAGATGCTATTCTGTTCATGGATTCGGAAAAGGGCAAGCCTTATATCATTGCGTAGCTCTCGGAAAGAGCTTTTCGGAATGGTATGACACATCTCCATAGTATTCTCGGATTGCAAGTTATGAAGGTTTCAAGCAACTCCGCAAATGATCGAGTGAAGACGTGATTGAGGCAAAGAGGGCCCACCAGCCCAATCGCAGTCTCTATTCGCTGGCTGCAACAAGTAGACTCGAGGCTGGGCAGATCTATAAATATCAGACCCCCAGCTCATTTCAGCAGTTTTGGAGAGAGAGAAAGGGTCCAGGAGAGAAAATCCGAGATCTAGAGTGAGAAATAGCTCAAATCTTACTTCAATCTTTGAAAATCTCTTTTGTAAACACTTCTATACATATATTGTGATGCCTCCAAAATAGGTACATACAACCAATTTTGAGTCGCCAAAATACATACTACAAAATTCAAATACAAACTTTCTTATTTACAACTATTATATTATCGTGCAAATACGACAACACGCATACTGTGAGTGTTCAATACAAGTAATGTATCATGTATAGTACGACAATATTCTCACCCAAGTTATTAAAATGCCATATAAAATATAGCAATAAATATTTCAAGTCTTCAAAGGAACACGAGAAGATTTATGTCCTCCTCATTCTAATGGGGTGCATTTTTTTACGCTTCCAAATTCGGGTTCACATTACCCCTATTTGGTTAACCCAAATCAACTATTAAATGATGTATAAAATACGACACACACATTTTAAGTTCTCAGTACAATTATTATGCCACATTATTTTATAACTTGATGAGGACCGCGACTAATTCGAAACACCACTTTATACTCATGTTCTCTCTGCTAGTCTCAGCTACACTTTTATTTCCTAAAAGGAATTGTGAAGCAAAAGGGTGAGCACAAAAAACCGAGTAAAGAATATCATGACTAAGATAACTAAATTATCAATAGCTTTCATCAGTAATAAATCAGATATTTAGAACACATGGTAGATGATAAAAGTTTTCAACCATAATTGCAGCGAAATCAACAATCCATTAAAAGAGTCAAGTATAACATAATGTCTACTATCTTCTCCAAATTAAAAATCCATCATCAATATTTTATTCCTGTAACATCAATCCAAAATTCTTCATTGTACCCAAGACAAAGAGAACTTTCACCACCCGTCTTTACCTGAAACACCAAAGATCATTGCTATACCAATTCGTAGTTCATGTTTATAATTATACCATTAAATTCATCTTTGCACTCCGGGCCAAAGATATTCAACTGTGATACCAATGGTCATGTCAATTAACAGTCCATATTTGCACTATGGGCTAAAGATATAGAACTGTAAAACCAATGGTCATGTCAATTAACAGTCCATCTTTGCACTACTGGCCAAAGACATACAACTATAAAACCAATAATCAACAGTACATCTGTGCACTACGAGCCAAAGACATACAACTGTAAAACCAATGGTCATGTCAATCAATAGTCCATCTTTGCACTATGGGCCAAAGACATACAACAGTAAAACTAATAATCAACATTCCATCTTTGTACTACGGACCAAAGACATACAACTATAAAACCAATGGTTATGCCAATCAACAGTCCATCTTTGCACTATAAAACCTGTGACAAACGAGATTTTTATAATTTAAATTGAATAATTATTGAATTAAATAAATATTTTTTGATGATTTAATTATTGGGTTAAAAAATTAATTGATGAATTTGTGGTAGATTAATTTAATTATATGTGTTACATTGATTAAATTAATGTGAAGAATTTATAATTCCAAGTATGTATTTAATTGAGCTTATTTGATTAAATGAATTATTTAATAAGCATAATGTTATTCTAATTAATTTAATAATTAATTAGAGATTTAATGATTTGACATAATTAATAAATGAGAATTTTAATTATGTGATGATTTGATTTAATAAGTAATTTTTCCTTTTATTTAATTGAGTTTAAATCATATTATTTGATTAATTAAAGTGTGACAAATAAACTATATAATAATAAGTTAATTAAAATAAATTGGAAAATGAATTTAATGTTCAAGCCAAACATGGCCTTAAGAACATGGGATCAGTTAAGGCATGATGCGCTTAACTGATACCCATGCGTGCGAGGCAAGTTCCTAAACCTTGTTTCTTTACATAAAGCGAGTTCCTTATTCTATCTTGTTTATTATTATTCAAGTTCAAAATTTCATATTAGATGTTATCATTCTTTAAAAGCATGATTCTTGTTATACAATACTTATTCAATTGTAAACCTCTTGAGTTTTATTATTCAAATTGAATATCAATTATTGTTGAACCTTGTAAGACTAGCGAACCCTTATTGATTCGACTAGTCCATAGTTGATGAACGTTCTAAATTTCAAAACCATTGTTGAGCTTATCCAAACTAAACTTCCTTTGGTGCGGACTCTAATGTCAAACTGAGATGAACAACCCTGTTATAGGGGATTAATTATGCTTTAGCGTTAAGATATTGTGCACAATATGGTACTAAAGGCTGATCCCCCTAAGTACGAGAAGAAGAGTCCGTAGTCTTATGACTATTAAAGGTTTCAAGTATAAACACTTGACGACCAAGGACATAGTTCAAGGTCTTATGACCCTCAGAAGTTCTTTTGATTCTTGTTATTCATTCTTGATTCAAAAGCTGAGTTTTCTTATTTCAGAAGTCTTTGATTCACTCGTATGTTATTATATTGTTGTTATATTATTATACTTGTGGGCAATCGTACTCACTCTTGCGTAATAATAACATTGCAGTTAAGAATGAAAGGTCCGACGAGCCTTCTTCTAGCAAAGGCAAGGGCAAGGTCAACAAGTGATGAAGACTTGTTATTTACTTGATATATTTATGTTTCAGACTTATGTTAATGTTGTGTAAGACTTATTATTTGTTTATGCTTCCGTATTTGAGATTTAAGGTTAGTATGACCTAAGATTGATGTATTTACATTCAAATATTGTAACCCCATAAGAGGAGGATTTATTTATATCTATTTTATGGTTTTCTTTTATTATGGGTAGATAGACATGATGTTTTTACAGTGGACACCAAATCCCGTGAGAATTGAAGTACTCAGATTTGGGGGTGTCACAGGTTGGTATCAAAGCTGTAGGTTATGAACCTTAGGTGGGGGAACAACCTTAGGTAGTAGCCTTATATTTATAAGAGATCGAGAGCATAGTGGTGATAAACTCTTATCAAGTTCTAAGAAATGAATTCCTTAATTCATTGAAGATAATAAAAGACTTTATGTGCTTATGTGATAAACTTATGTGCTCGCGAGTATCGATTAGTAACTAAAACTTAAAACTATGTTGTCAGGATGTCGGATGTTGGAGGATCTAGTCGAGCTGGGGAGGAGGAACCCCGAGTACCTAGATAGGAGGAGCCCCGAGACATTCATGTCGTCTGGGAGCAATTGGTACAGAGAGATCCATCTCTGTTGATCACTGTTGTGGGTCAGGAGCATGTGTCTGAGACTGATCCGGAGGAGGACCCTAAGGAGGAAGAGGAAGAAGATGAGTTCCCACCAAACTCTATTGCAGCTCAGATGTATGACGAGGTATATGACCGTAACATCGAGCTTCAAGATAGAGTCAGAGAGTTGGAAGGGTTGGTAGATGAACGCCAGGCCATTATAAGTCAAAAGAATGAATAGAAAGATTCAAGTCAAGATATTAGATGAAGCACAACTATTAGGGATATTCTAATCATTTCAGGACTTTTCACCATTTAATGATAAGCTGAAGAAACGAATAATAATCTCTTACCATAATATGTTGTATGAAAAAAATGATATTCTATACGAGTATAGAAAATAATATCCTTTACCATATTATGAAAAAGTGATACCCCATATCTTAGCACGTGTTTATATGCTGCTTTCTATGAAATTGATCAACCCTGAACAATGCTTGCACTCTTTATTAACACTTGGAGTAACCTTACACTCAAAAGAAATACTCACAATATTATACTCACCATATTATAGTAGAAGAATTTTATATTTGTGGTGTAGTCATTGTGTGTATTTAGTTGCTCAACCGAGTAACCTATTTATACTGAAAATTGAGGAAAGAACTAGCACACACGCTTTGACAAAATAACTAAATGAGCTATATAAAATAATGTTAGTGGAATTTGTGGTCTCACGAAGAAAATTAAACCAACTTGTACACGTTTAAACAAAATTTATTTTAATAATAGAGTTGTGGTCCATACTACTTTAGGAAAAGTAGAGTGTCAACAAGTCCTACCAAACTTACTTTTGTAAAAAGAAAATAATTGAACAAATAATATGACTCACAATACTTCCAACTTGTCTAATTATATCATATCAAATAATATGAGTTACTGTTTCGTGTCAATTATTGATTTAATAATATAAAATATCGTGTAATTGCTACTATGACGATTATTGAGTCAATAATATGAAGTATCAATGTAACACTGTGTGATATCAGAGAGGACCGCGTCTTTATTGTAGAATAACACGACATCGTATTTTTTATCATCAGGTATTTCAACAGTTAACGATAAAAGTTTTGCCGTCAATTTTTAAAAAGGTTATTTCTGTCGTTTTCCCTATCCGACAGTTATTCTGTTATAGGGTCCACCAATGATTGGTTATTTCGGTGTCGTCGTACAAATATTCCTCGATAAAACGAATATTTCCTAAAAGACTCTCCACTTCATATAATTTGCACATAACCCCCATAACTATTATATTTATAAATCAACACCTTACTATAAACAATTTATATTCTATTAAAATTTAGGGTTACCAAAACATATTCACCTCGAATAAAATATAAACTAACTAATAATTCATAATTCATTCAAGGTGCCTTTATTTATCGCATAAAATCATTATTTATATTCCAAAACTTAGAAGTGGATAATAAAACTTGAGAAATATAAAAACTCATATATAATAATTTATTTTTAAAACGTCAATCCACTATTCTGGTATTATCACAATTTTACTTTAACAAAAATATTATTTTGTTTTTATTCTTTTGTTAACATCACGACACCTTATGAGCTTACTAACACTTCTAAAATATTTAAAATATTATTCTAAACTTTCCAAACAATTTTTACATTTTTCAGATTATCCGACGATTTTCTATAATTATTTCTATTTATAAAACTATCATTTAATAGCTTTAAAATAAAAATACTAACTCCACATAATTTTATATCTTTAAAATATCATCAATATTAATCTTATGTTATTATAAGATTTTCCAAAGAATTTCATAATTTTTCAACATTCATAGAATTTTCTATGAATTTCCTCTATTTTTAAACTAACTTTAAATAGCTTAAAAATATAATAAATACTTTTTATTTTCAATTATTATTCAAAAATTTAAATTAATTCATAAATAGTATTATAAGATTATAGTAAATTTATTTTAGCCCAAAAATTATTTTTAGTAATTTATTTAAAATTTCTAATATGCAGAAACTTCAAATATTCATTAGAATTAGCCCTTTTATCAGAAAAATACAAATCATATGTCCTTTCCATGTGAAATTTAATTCTCTACAACTTTGTAGAAATTTTTTTTTCCAAATTCCGAATCTAACATAGAGAAACAAAGCTTACTAAAAAGTTCGGCTTGAATTTTTTCATTATCTTCTCCATGGACCGCCCAGCTTCCTAAGTGATTTTTTCAGTGTTTTTCTACCCAGATCAGATTTACTATATTTTAGGAGTCCAACCATAGTATTAGATTTGAAAAAAAACCCACCAATCACCGTTAGATCGACGAAATTCCACCAAAGTTTAATATCTTTAATTATTTATTTTCTCTTGTTTAATACTTGTTTAAATCATCTAAAACAAGTATAAAGATAACATCTGATGAATGGGTAATATACCCATGAATTGGATACATTCGGGCTTAATTTATTGTTGTTCTCAAGTCTTTTAGGATGTTTTTATGTGTTTGTGTCTATTCATGCATGTTTTATATTGTTTTGTAGGAATTGGGACAAAAGTTACTTGGATCGACGTTTGAGGTGGCTAGATTCGCGTTTTCGGCTTGCCATTTACACAACAGTCACTTCAGAGCCAATTTGACTATAGCTCCGGACATTATTTTGAAAAACTCAAAGAATAAACGTTGTATATCTACTTTTCTTCTTTCCGGATCATCTTGAATCATCAAAATCGGAGTTCGGACGAAGAAGTTATGACCATTTTCCCAAAGGGGCTTCGGAGCAGAAAATGTCAAAAATGGGCAAAGCTACCGGGCGCCCATTTTAAGCCTATTTATAGCTGCCGGGCGCCCATTTTAAGCTTATTTGCAAGGTGTCGGGCACTATAAGGCGTTGTTCTGTCGGCGTCGTTCAGTATTTGGGCACGGGGAAGGGCTTAGTGCTACTCGACGCAGCGTTTTGGGCTAATTTTGACACCTTTTTGACTCCAAATTGGATTGGGTTTGTTCCTAAGCTCAAAATTAGACTTGTAATCTATAAATACATGATGTAAGGCATAAAATAAGGGGGGATTACATAGATTAGATTAGAGATACACTCCATTAGATTAGAAAATAACCCTAGTTCTTATTAGTTTTGGAGATTGAAGCAACTTGGAGACCATTGAAGATTCAAAGCAGGAGCAAGAGGGGAGCATCAAATTTGCTGACAACAGATTATATTATATTCTCTTCTCTTACTTTTATCTTTTAATGTCTATTCAATTGTGGATTCTTGATTTTAATTCATTAATTATGAACTAACTCTTTCATTAAGATTTCAATTGAACTTTTTATGATTATGAATTGATTATTTGATTTATTCTAATTATTTATGTTGAAGTGAATTGTTCATCTTGCTTTGTGCTTATTGATTAATTATCGATCAAGAATTACCTTGTTACTCTAGAAGGAATTGAGAAAGGAATTCTAGGGTTAAACTGGGCATGGTGACATGTGACTTAGTTATTTGCGCATGATGAATAATTAGGTTTGTGAATAGAATGAGAATATCTATTTGCCGCATGTAACACATAAGGAATTGGGATTATAGTGAAGTTTAATTCAATTATTTTGCATAGAGATATAGCAAAACTAATCAGGTTAAATAGAAGGCAATTGATCACCGAGAGAGGGCTTTTGGCATTTGAGAATTCCTGTTAACAATTCAGTAGACATAATAATTAGAATAGTTGAATAATTGATTTATAATTTATAATTGGGGATATTGGAGTCTTAATCCTTATTTACCTAAATTTAATCAAATCTTAGTTGTTTATTTGCTTTCTTTTAGACTAATCTCTTTTAATTGTTTAATTTAGTTTTCTTAAGTAGAAAATTCACAATTTGCGATTGTTTAAATAAAATTGATTTGGTTAAGAGTTAGTAATTGGTAATTTTTATTAAATAATTCCTCGTGGGAACGATACTCTACTTTCACTTTATTACTTGTTGACCGTGTATACTTGCACGTATTCATTGATTGCAAAATCGATCAACAACATCTATACAGAAAATCCTTGAAATTAACATCTATAATTGAAAATCAAATGATTACCTTTCTTGGTTTTATTTTCTTCTTTTCTTTTCTTTCCTTTTTTCCCTTTTTCTCTCTATTTTCTTTCTTCTGAAAATATTGCTATGGGAGGGAGTGTGATGAAATGAAATGCTGATTTTGCCTTGTTAGGCTTAATCACACAACCAAAATCCATGGCCCATTTGAATTAAAGGACCAATCAGAAACAAGTTTGGTGAGAATTTTGGGAAAATGTTTGGAAGTATATATGAAATTAATATCAGTACATTCCTTGCTCAATTATTAGCCTCTTAGCCGCCATCCACATGCCAACCTTCTAGAAGATTTAATTCCCCTCTTTTATTTACTCACTTATTAGTTTAATTGTTCGTTTGACCATTTATAAATTTAATATTTTACAATTTTAGAATAATAATAATAAATTAAATTAAACTTTTATTTCATACAGGTCGGGGTCTTACAATCTCTCCTCCTTATGAAACTTCATCCCCGAAATTTACGTACGTACCTGGTATTCTGAAGAGATAAGGATACTTAACTTTGATTTCAAATTCTAGCTTCTAGGTCATTTTCTCTGTATCATGGTTCATCTGTTGCTCATCTCCTGAATTTCAGATATCATTCTAGAATACAATTTCAAAACTAAGGTTAATTGTCATATCACAATTTATCAACTAAGTAAGTAACAAAAATTCATCTTAGGTAGGACACACACTAGTGAAGGATTTTACTCGTCTCTCCCCCTAATTCTAATCCCAGATCTCTGTCAGAGATCATATCCCTAAGCTCTGATACCAAATGTGACGCGCCCAAAATAGGTTTACACTACCCATTTTGAGTCGCCAAAATACATACTACATAATTTAAATACAAACTTTCCTATTTATAACTATTATATTGTCGTGCAAAATACGACAATACACACACTGTGAGTGTTCAATATAGACAATGTATCATGAATAATACGACAGTATTCTAACCCAAGTTATTACAATGCCATATAAAATATAACAATAAATATTTCAAGTACTAAAAGGAACACAAGAAGATTTCTGTCCTCCTCATTCTAATGGGGTGCATTTTTTTACGCTTCCAAATTCGGGTTCATATCACCCTATTTAGTTCACCAAAATTAACTATTAAATGACGTATAAAATACGACACACATATTTTAAGTTCTCAGTACAATTATTATGCCACATTGTTCTATAACTTGTGCATTTACATCCCGACACCTCATGAGTTTAATAACACTTCTAAAATATTAAAAATATTATTATGAACTTTCCAAACAATTTTCACATTTTACGGATTATTCGACAATTTTCTATAATTATTTCTATTATAAAAACTATCATTTAATAGCTTTAAAATAGAAATACTAACTCCACAGACTTTTATATATTTAAAACATCATCAATATTAATCATATATTATTATAAGATTTTCTAAAAAATTCATAATTTTCCTCCATTCATAGAATTTTTCTATGAATTTTCTCTATTTTAAAACTAATTTTAAATAGCTTAAAAATATAATAAATACTTCGATTTTAAATTACTCTTAAAAAATTTACAGTAATTCATAAATAGTATTATAAGATTACAGTTAATTTATTTCTACCCAAAAATTATTTTCAGTAATTTATTTAAAATTTCTAATATGGAGAAACTTCAAATATTCATAAAATTAGCCATTTTATCAGAAAAATACGGACCATATGTCATTTCAATGTGAAATTTAATTCTCTACAACTTTATAGCAAATTCCGGCTCTAACATAGAGAAATAGGCTTATTGGAAAAGTTCACCGAAAAATATTTTTTATTATCTTCTCTAGTGAATTGCCTGGGCCAAGACTTTTAGGTTAGTTTTTCGTTGTTTTTTCCGCTTTGCATCGGATCTACTATATTTTAGGAGTCCAACCATGGTCTTAGATTTGAAAACAAACCACCAATCACCGTTAGATCTAAGTTTTTTCGACAAAGCTTAATCTCTTTAATTTCTTATTTTCTCTTATTTAATACTTGTTCAAATCATCTAAAACAAGTATAAACATAACATGTATACATAAAATCCATGAAATTAACATCTATAATTGAAAATCAAATGATTACCTTTCTTAGTTTTATTTTCTTCTTTTCTTCTTTTCTTTTTTTCTTTTCTTTCCTTCTTCTTTTTTGCTTTTTCTCTCTATTTTCTTTTTTCTGAAAATATTGCTACGGGAGGGAGTGTGATGAAATGAAATGTTGATTTTGCCTTATTAGGCTTAATCACATAACCAACACCCATGGCCCATTTGAATTAAAGGACCAATCAAAAACAAGTTTGGTTAAGATTTTGGGAAAATGTTTGGAAGTATATAAGAAATTAATATCAGTACATTCCTTGCTCAATTATCAGCCTCTTAGCCGCCACCCACATGCCAACCTTCTAGAAGATTTAATCCCCCTCTTTTATTTACTCACTTGTCAGTTTAATTTTTCGTTTGACCATTTATAAATTTAATATTTTACAGTTTTAGAATAATAATTATAAATTAAATTAGACTTTTATTTCATAAAGGTCATGGCTTACATATATACTTTAATATATCAAGTTTAACCAGTGAAAATCGAGTTTAAAGGCGTTAAAAGCCGTTCGATATAGCAGTTCTCGTGCCAGACTGTAAGATCTCTTCAGATCTGCTTCCATTTCTTGTTTTACTTTTTATATATATATATATAAGTGTTATATATATATATATATATATATATATATATATATATATATATATATAGTTAGTAGTTAATATTGCATAGATCTAGCTTTTTAACCGTCCATTTTATGTAAATAGTTAATATTTGTGTTGTATTAACTAGATCTATACTAGATCTAGCCAGATCTAGCTTTTAACCTTTTCAGAAGTGGTTAAACTTGAACCTTGAAGCTAGAATGGCTAAGATCTGGATAGATCTAGTTTACTTTCTAATTTTGTAAATATTAAGCAACCACGTGACCCTAGATCTGTATCTAGAAAAAATGGAAAGCTTGTTTACTCGTGTACAAGGATTTAATCAATAAATCTCTTGTTTAGTGGAGTTTTTAAGTTATATGCACATAGTATATTTAAATATCCATTTTGCAAGCTTTAAATAAATGTCATGTGAGCCTAGGAGCTACAATGGATTGAAAATCCAGTCAATGGATCTAGATTTGGTTCCGACGATGTACTTGTTTAAGTTGTAAATGTTGGCTTGCAACCCTTTATACATGTAAATTCAGGGCCTTAAATCGGTTATCCGAATTTAAGGCCCCAAAATAGTGAAAACCTGTATGTGGTGCTCGGGCTTACTTCGATGGCTTTTATGCCCATAAGAAGTCTGACCCTTGTAGATATTAATTTCAATATTTTCAAAGATACTTCGCATCTCATTAAAATCAAATCAAGCTAAATATAGAATAAAATTGGAAGTATCAAAGGCCTCAATTCATATGCGAGCAAAAGGGTTTGAAAATAGCTTTTCAAAACATCACTTTCATATGCTTGTTAAAAAATGAACTTTTCAATAAGTTAAACCCCTTTGTATATAGGTCCAAAGAGGCATATCACTACTTTCAAATAAAGCACTCAAACACTTTTGTATATTTAATCACACACACACACTTCACATGTTAAGGGAATAAAAAAGTTGCGGTAACCGTGTTTGACGGAAGTCGGGGGGTGCCTAACACCTTCCCCTCAATTAAGAAAGCCCCCAAACTATATGAATCTCGAGTTCCAGACAAATTAAACAGAGTCACATATTGGGCCATATTGCGAAAACCTTAAAAATCCGGTTGAGTTGGTATAAGCATTTAAACTCATACCAACTGGCGGCTTTGTTTAATTCTGCCCAATCATTAAAATTAAACTTTTCAAATCGTCGACATGTATGTCGGTCTTTTATAAAATCTCACCCTTTAAACAAGAAAATAAATAAATATAGAACATATAAAGGGTATAGAACGAGATAGGAAAATTTTTGGCGTCGACAGGTGGCGACTCCGCTGGGGAATGGTAGAGGGCTTAAGTCGCATTTCAATCTTTTCAATTCTCTTTTATCTGCATGTGTGTGAATGATGTCTTTACATTGAATGGATGTGAATGAATGCTTTATTTACAAATGCTTTATATTAGTGCTCCGCACAATGTCATTATATTGTATGCGGTGAGACGCGATGAATGTATGTTGTGTGATTCCTCCACCAGGAGGCAAACCCGTCGGTGACTGATTACTGGATTCAAGAGGAGAATAATCCCACAAGGTTCAGGAAAGGCGCCACTCAGATCCGCTCCAATTGGAAGATCAGATTAACTTCCCATCTAGTAGATTGCAATAATCTGGGAACCTTCATGCCAAAAAGCCCATGAGAGTAACCTAATATAGGTCAGCCTATGATAAACCAAACACGAAGGGAAGTCTCTTCATACCTTTCCCTTTCAATTTCATGTCAAATATTGTCAATTCCTGTCATATATTAAATTCTATGTCAAATATTAAATGTCAATTCCTGTCAAGTATTAAAATTCTATGTCAAACATCAAATCCTATCATGTTATCATGCCATCAAAACAACTAACCTTTGTTTTGCAGGAAAACATTAAAAAATCCTTAGAAATTGACACATTGCATAACATGCATATTGTTAGTATTTTTCAGGACTAAAATACATACTCTTTTTGTAGGTAAGATTGGTCCTACCACTAGATCGAAGTCTAAAAAGGCACAAAGCCTATTTTCAGACATGGCTACAAGTGCCCCACCTGAATCTATCTTTGTATGTCGAGAAGAGTTTGAGGGACTCAAAAATCAAATAGTAGAGTTAGTTATCCTACTGAAAGAACAAAGAAAAAATACTTAGGGTCAAGAGATACGCACTCAACCAAAGTTAGTTAATCCAAAAGATATGACTAAGAATTCATAATGCCCGTACCGAGTTCTGAAGGCAGTCTTTGAATTGTCATAAGTGTAAGACCCCGAATTTTATGAAATAAAAGTATTCAATTTTTTTTATAATTATTATTCAGTAAATGGTTAAATTGATAAAAGTTTAAAGTTAAGGGTGATATATATAAATTTTTCAAAATAAGCAAGTGGTTATAAAATACTCATTGTTGTTGGGGAATATTCGTTTGGTTGTGGAATATTCTTGCTGTCGGAGAATACTCGTACGACGGCGCAACCATTTGTGGGCCCTATAACATAATAACTGTCGAATGAAGAAAACGACAAGTTTGAGTTTTTATAAATAACGACGTAGTTATTACTGAATTAACTTTGTTGGAATACCTTTATGGTTAAAATACGATGTCTGGCGTGGTTACACAAAGAAAGATTACCAGATTACATAGTATTTTTGAATTATTGATTCTTAAATAAGAAGGCACTACTCAATAATTGTTACAGTAATTATTGTTCAATATTTTATTTTATTGATTCAATAATTGCTGCGTTGATATTTTATATTATTGTTGTTTCGATAATTGTCACGGCACAATATTTCCCATTATCGGATCAATAATTCATATTATTTGGATAATATTATTAGATATCATTATTGGCAATGTCTATAAAGTTCTGTCAAGGAGAGATTTGGTTACCTAATTGCGCGCCAGTAAGGAGAAATCCTTATCGGAAAGCCCCCTCTTTCCTAGGAACGGTCTGGTTGTCATTATTGTGATTCTATAATATTATTTGTGAATAATTATTTATTGATTTATATAAATGAAGGAAATATTTATTTT
Organism: Panax ginseng; assembly: GCA_020205605.1. Classification (NCBI taxonomy): domain Eukaryota; kingdom Viridiplantae; phylum Streptophyta; class Magnoliopsida; order Apiales; family Araliaceae; genus Panax; species Panax ginseng. The sequence continues at coordinate 136,664,270 of CM035128.1, forward strand.
TATGTGGATATAATTGAAGGAATTAATGTTGAGGTGTTTTATCAGTATTTTTGTCGGATTGGAAGTATTAAAAATAAAATCACTGTTCTTAAAGCTCTATTGCGTGAGTTATAATTTTAATCCGACCGTTGGATCGTTGTAATTTTTGGATATGTTATACATATATAAGTTGAGTATATGTCCAAAAATTTTGAACAGTTAAAAATTAATGTATGATTTGTTATGGATTTTAAGAGGTGTTGAAAATTGTCCGTTTGTGGAATTCGGATATTTACTGCTTGGAATTTGGAAAAACTTAAAGCTACAAAGTTGTAGAGAATTCAATTTCATATGAAATGGACATAAAATTCGTATTTTACTAATAAAAAGGCTATTTATTATGAATTATTGAAGTTTTAAAAATAAATATTTTTATTAAAATTATGGGTGGGACCCACTTTTGTCCTTTGTTGATAAAATGTGCTGAATTGGTTTTTCAATTGTGGTGGGCTGCAAATTAATCAAAGTGGCATGCTTGAAATGGTGTTTAAATAATATTATTTTATTATTTAGTCTCCTATGACGTTCTAGCATTTTTCTATAAATAGGCGCTTAGGTTAGAATTGAAAATCACACCAGAAACTGAAGTTTTCTCTCTCTATAATATCAAGCGTATTTTTATGAGTATTTAGATACTTTGAGAGTTGCTATTCAGTGCAAGTTTTCTTCGGCTTTACATCCGATATTCCAGTCAGAAATGTTGCTCTTTTGAGGTAAGGGATTGTAAGGGTTATTATGTTTTTCAGTTTCATAATTTTTCCGACCCTCAAAAATTCTAGAAAAATTTGAAATGATAATTTGATGAGTTTTCTAGATTGTGTCCAATAATAGCGATTTTTGGATGTATAGATTAAGAGTTATGAATTTTATGGGAAAAGACTATTTTAAAAGTAAACCCTTATAACTCCTTGTGGTTAACTCCAAAATTGCTAAAATTTTATTAGGAGTACATGTATATAACAAAGAAGATACTCAGAATTTTGAATTTTTGGACAAAAATACGATTTATGATAAATGTCTAAATATTCGGCAGTTTTGACCATATGAAAAATAGTAAATGAATTTTAAAAATTTTGAGAAAAATATATGTTCAATATGAGACTATATTCTGCTAAATCCCAGAAAAGAAAATTTTCTGGGACTGATTTGGTATTTTTCATGAAAATGAATTAGTTATGAGTAAATGAATTAAATATGTTATATGAAGTAAAAAAATTGGAAAATAGGATTTATGGCTTGATAATCCTATATAAGGTATATGCAGATTTTTGATGAGGGTTTTGGTTATTGGTGATGAAATCTTATGAGTTTGGCATTTTAGGATGATTAAATGCATTAATTAATAAAATTTAAATAATTAAAATAATTTGTTTATAAGTTTAAGAAATGATTAAAATATTGTTGTAATATTAATTATATTAGATTATGAGATTATTAAGTGATTTATAATATTTGGATTAAGGTGTTATGAAATCATTGATTTGAAATATTATTTAATGATTAATAATATTAGTAAATGAATTTAATGTTATTATATAATGAATAATATTAAATGGAGTTTATAATATAATGAATAATGTTATTATCTTCGTTAAATATTCGTTGAAATATTATTTTCTGTTCAAATCATTTATGATATAATATTATTCTTGAATTTTACTCCACAAAACAATATCATGTTGACAATTTGGATACTATTGAATTCTGAATAAATTAAATTGTTAAAGTCTTTAAAAATTTATCCTTTATCTCATGTGATTGATTCTTTATATCCTTGTCATGATCCTCATGTTTATATTGTGTTGAAAGTCATCTTTGGCCCGTAGTGCATAGATGGACTGTTGTTTATTGGTTTTATAGTTGTATGCCTTTGGCCTGTAGTGCAAAGAAGAACTTTTGATTGATATCTTTGGCCAGTAGTGCAAAGATGACCTGTTGTTGAATATCTTTGGCATGTAGTGCAAAGATGACCTGTTGTTAAATATCTTTGGCATGTAGTGCAAAGATGACCTGTTGTTGAATATCTTTGGCCTGTAGTGCAAAGATGAACTGTTAATGAATATCTTTGGTCCGTAGTGCAAAGATGAACTTATTAGTATGATTATGAACATGAACTGTGATTTGGTATAACCATGATCTTTGATGTTTTAGGTAAAGACATGTGTTGAAAATTATCTTCATCCTGAATGAGAAGAGGAATTTAGAACCACAAATATGATTATGAGTTATTCACATGATTGTGGACAGGAACTGTTGATTGACGTTACAAGGATAAAACATTGTTGGTGGACTTTTAACATGGAGAAGATAATAGACTTTATGGTCTATTTGACTCTTCTAATGGATTGCTCGTTCCACTGCAACTATGGTTGAAAAGTTTTATCATTTACCATATGTTCTAAATCTCTGATTTATTACTGACGAAGGCTATTGATAATTTAATTATCTTTAGTTATGATATTCTTTGTTGGGCTATTTGTGCTCACCCTTTTGCTTCACAATTCCTTTCAGGTAATAAGAGTGTAGCTGGGTCGAGCGGGGATAACATGGGAATAGTGTGATGGTCCGAGACTGTCAAAGTTTCTCAACACATTATAAAACGGCATGACATAACATATATAATTGTATTAAGGACCTAAAATGTGTGTGTCGTATATTATACATCCCTTAATAATTGATTTTGGTGAACAACAATAGGGTGAGGGAACCCAACTTTGGAAGGGTGTTTTGCCACTATCATACAAGATGTCTAGTGATATACAACCTCGTGTTATCATAAGACAGGGTTGTGCACATCCACTTGCTGATTATATCTACGAGCACTACCTATATAATCTTGGAGTTTGGTTAAAATATAATTCTCAATTGCAGACAATGGAGATAGTTATATGTCAAGAGAAGACTCACCATTGGAAAGAACATGATAGCAATCTTCTCATTTTTCTTTGGGGTCTATTGGATCAACCAAGGATAATTCTCGAGTCATATGATATTTATTATAACTTAGATGCATGGCCTCCTACGTACGAAGGTTTCCTTGAGAATTTCCCAAATATTTTAATTTCTAAAACAGTTATTGACCATGCCTTTATGTAATGTATCAATGTGAGGTGTTGATATAAGTTGGTGTCCAAAGTCACAGTTGGTATTTAAACTCACAGTATATGTGTTGTCATATTTTGCACGACAATTGTAATAATAAAGTTGTAGTTGTTTTCTGTACCATGTATTTGGCGACTCAGAATGGGTTGGATGGAATGGACCTATTTTGGGGGTGTCACAGTTGGTATCAGAGCTTAGGGATATGATCTCTGGCGGAGATCGAGGAATAGAACTAGGAGGGGAGAAACGAGTAAATCCTTCGCTAGTGTGTCCTACCTATATAAGCTTATTTGTTGGTCGGTCATAATATAGGGATATTATGTGATATGTTAATTTGTTTAATTAACCCTTGTTTTGAAGTTGTATTCTAGAATAATATCTGAAATACACGAGATGAGCAATGGAGAAATCATGATGACATGGAAGATGGAATCTGAAATAAAAGCAAGGTATTCTCAACTCTTTGAAATACCAGGTACGTAAATTTTGGGGACGAAATTTCATAAGGAGGGGAGATTGTAAGGCCCCGAATTTTATGAAATAAAAGTATTCAATTTTTTTTATAATTGTTATTCAGTAAATGGTTAAATTGATAAAAGTTTAAAGTTAAGGGTGATATATATAAATTTTTCAAAATAAGCAAGTGGTTATAAAATACTCATTGTTGTCGGGGAATATTCGTTTGGTTGTGGAATATTCTTGCTGTCGGAGAATACTCGTACGGTGGCACAACTATTTGTGGTCCCCATAACATAATAACTGTCGGATGAAGAAAATGACAAGTTTGAGTTTTTATAAATAACGGCGTAGTTATTACCGTTAACACTGTTGGAATACCCGGTGGTTAAAATACAGTAATACGCGTGATTGCTTAGTAGCACATGGTATTACACAGTATTTTTAAATTATTGATTCTTAAGTAAGAAGGCACTACTCAATAATTGTTACAGTAATTACTGTTCAATATTTTATTTTATTGATTCAATAATTACTGCGTTGATATTTTATATTATTGTTGTTTCGATAATTGTCACGGAACAATATTTTTCATTATCGGATCAATAATTCATATTATTTGGATAATATTATTAGATAACATTATTGGCAATGTCTAGAAAGTTCTGTCAAGGAGAGGTTTGGTCACCTAATTGCGCCCCAGTAAGGAGAAATCCTTATCGAAAAGCTCCCTCTTTCCTGGGAACGGTCTGGTTGTCATTATTGTGATTCTATAATATTATTTGTGAATAATTATTTATTGATTTATATAAATGAAGGAAATATTTATTTTTATGTGGATATAATTGAAGGAATTAATGTTGAGGTGTTTTATCAGTATTTTTGTCGGAATGAAAGTATTAAAAATAAAATCACTCTTCTTAAAGCTCTATTGCGTTAGTTATAATTTTAATCCGACCGTTGGATCGTTGTAATTTTTGGATATGTTATACATATATAAGTTGAGTATATGTCCACAAATTTTGAATAGTTAAAAATTAACGTATGATTTGTTATGGATTTTAAGAGGTGTTAAAAATTGTCCGTTTGTGGAATTCGAATATTTTCTGCTTAGAATTTGGAAAAACTTAAAGCTACAAAGTTGTACAGAATTTAATTTCATATAAAATGGACATAAAATTAGTATTTTTCTGATAAAAGGGCTGTTTATTATGAATTATTGAAGTTTCGAAAATAAATATTTTTATTAAAATTATGGGTGGGACCCACTTTTGTCCTTTGTTGATAAAATGTGCTGAATTGGTTTTTCAATTATGGTGGGCTGCAAATTAATCAAAGTGGCATGCTTGAAATGGTATTTAAATAATATTATTTTATTATTTAGTCTCCTATAGCGTTCTAGCATTTTCCTATAAATAGGCGCTTAGGTTAGAATTGAAAATCACACCAGAAACTGAAGTTTTCTCTCTCTATAATATCGAGCGTATTTTTGTGAGTATTTAGATACTTTGAGAGTTGCTATTCAGTGCAAGTTTCCTTCGGCTTTACATCCGATATTCGATCGAAATCTTTGCTCTTTTGAGGTAAAGGATTGTAAGGGTTATTATGTTTTTCGGTTTTGTAATTTTTCCGACCCTAAAAATTCTGGAAAAATTTGAAATGATAATTTGATGAGTTTTCTAAATTGTTTCCAAAAATGGCGATTTTTGGATGTATAGATTAAGAGTTATGAATTTTATGGGAAAAGACTATTTTAAAAGTAAACCCTTATAACTCTTTGTGGTTAACTCCAAAATTGGTGAAATTTTTATTGGGAGTACATGTATATATAACAAAGAAAGATACTCTGTAAATTTTGAAAATTTTGGACAAAATTACAGTTTATGATAAATATCTAAATATTCGCAGCTTTTGGCCATATGAAAAATAGTAAATGAATTTTAAAAAATTCGAGAAAATATATGTTCAATATGGGACTATATTTCGCTAAATCCTTAAAAGAAAATTTTTCGGGAGTGATTTGGTATTTTTCTTGAAAACGGACTAGTTATGAGTAAATGAATTAAAAATTTTATATGAAGTAAGAAAATTAGAAAATAGGATTTTATGGCTTGATAATCATATATAAGATATATGCAGATTTTTTGGTTATTGGTGATGAAATCTTATGAGTTTGGCATTTTAGGATGATTAAATGCATTAATTAGTAAAATGTAAACAATTAAAATAATTTGTTTATAAGTTTAAGAAATTATTAAAATAGTGTTGTAATATTAATAATATTAAATTATGAGATTATTAAGTGATTTATAACATTTGGATTAAGGTGTTATGAAATCATTGATTTGAAATATTATTTAATGATTAATAATATTAGTAAATGAATTTAATGTTATTATATAATGAATAATATTAAATGGAGTTTATAATATAATGAATAATGTTATTATCTTCGTTAAATATTCGTTGAAATATTATTTTCTGTTCAAATCATTTATGATGTAATATTATTCTTGAATTTTACTCCACAAAGCAGTATCATGTTGACAATTTGGATATTATTGAATTCTGGATAAATTAAATTGTTAAAGTCTTTAAAAATTTATCCTTTATCTTATGTGATTGATTCTTTATATCCTTGTCATGATCCTCATGCTTATATTGTGATAAAAGTCATCTTTGGCCCGTAGTGCATATATGAAGTGGTGTTTATTGGTTTTACAGTTGTATGCCTTTGGCCTGTAGTGCAAAGAAGAACTGTTGATTGATATCTTTGGCTTATAGTGCAAAGATGACCTGTTGTTGAATATCTTTGACCTGTAGTGCAAAGATGACCTGTTGTTGAATATCTTTGGCGCCAGAGTGCAAAGATGACACATTGTTGAATATCTTTGGCCAGTAGTGCAAAGATGAACTGTTAATGAATATCTTTGGCCCTTAGTGCAAAGATGAACTTATTAGTATGATTATGAACATGAACTATGATTTGGTATAACCATGATCTTTGATGTTTCAGGTAAAGACATGTGATGAAAATTATCTTCGTCCTGAATGAGAAGAGGAATTTAGAACCACAAATATGATTATGAGTTATTCACATGATTGTGGACAAGAACTATTGATTGATGCTACAAGGATAAAATATTGTTGGTGGACTTTTAACATGGAGAAGATAATAGACTTTATGGTCTATTTGACTCTTCTAATGGATTGCTCATTCCGCTGCAACTATGGTTAAAAAGTTTTATCATCTACCATATGTTCTAAATCTCTGATTTATTACTGACGAAGGCTATTGATAATTTAATTATCTTTAGTTATGATATTCTTTACTGGGCTATTTGTGCTCACCCTTTTGCTTCATAATTCATTTCAGGTAATAAGAGTGTAGCTGGGTCGAGCGGGGATAACAGGGGAATAGTGTGATGGTCCGAGACTGTCAAAGTTTCTCAACACATTATAAAACAGTATGACATACAATATATAATTGTATTGAGGACCTAAAATGTGTGTGTCATATATTATACGTCACTTAATAATTGATTTTGGTGAACAACAATAGGGTGAGGTGAACCCAACTTTGGAAGGGTGTTTTGCCACTATCATACAAGATGTCTAATGACATACAACCTAGTGTTATAATAAGACAGGGTTGTGCACATCCACTTGCTGTTTATATCTACGAGCACTACCTATATAATCTTGAAGTTTGGTTAAAATATAATTCTCAAATGCAGACAATGGAGATAGTTATATGTCAAGAGAAGACTCACCATTGGAAAGAACATGATAGCAATCTTCTCATTTTTCTTTGGGGTCTATTGGATCAACCAAGGATAATTCTCGAGTCATATGATGTGACGCCCCCAAAACAGGTATACACCACCCATTTTGAGTCGCCAGATACATGGTATAGAAATCAACTACAACTTAATTTTACAACTATCGTGCAAAATACGACAAAACATAGTTGAGAGTTTAAACAAGAATATTGCCTTCTAGATAATATCATGTCTCAATGGAGTCCTCATTACAATTATTAGCACATTATTTCACAGAATAGTGAGGACTACTAAAGCCACTTATCCTGGACCATCACTCCATTTCCCGACTCATCCCAGCTATATTCTCTTTTCCTGAAGAGAACAATTAAAGAAAAGGGTGAGCTCAACTAGCCCAGTAAGAAATATTATGACTAAGATAATGCAGAATAAATTATCCTTAGCCTTCAACAGTTTAACAACTGATAGAATACAATAGACAATAAGTTTTAGATCAATAACTGCAGCGGAATAAGTAATCCTTTAGAAGAGTCAAGTAGAGCATAAAATCTACTATCTTCTATGATTTAAAAAGTTTTTCATCAACTTTATTGCCAAGACTCAGCTTAATAAATAAAATTGAATCATCCCTGAACCACGGCCAAGGATATTCATGTAATCATCAATAGTCATGATTATATCGAATAATCCCTGGTCATAATCATACCAACAACTGTCCATCAATGAACTACAGGCCAATGAGGACTTTTATCACATCATTCGTTACATTACGGTCATGATTATACCGAATAATCCCTGGTCATAATCATACCAAGTCCATCTATGCACGTAAGCCAAAGATAACTTTCATCACAATATAAGTATGAGGATGATGACAATGACATAATAATTCAATAAAACAAGTTCAAGGATAAATTTTAAAGATTTATAATTTAATTTATCCAGAATTCAATAACGTTCAAATTGTCAACATGATAATCGCTTTTGTAGAGTAAAATTCAAAAATAATATTCATGTAGCAAAAATAATTTGGACAGAAAAGAAATATATTTTTCGGGTAAATAGTACCACGTGAATAGTATCCTGTGAATAGTACTTCAGGAATAGTACCTCGTGAATAGTACCCTGACACAAAAAGTGTCCCAAATATCTGAGTGAATGATACTAGAGTGAATAGTAATCGGTGAATAGTAACTCGTGAATAGTAACTTATGAATAGTACTCCGACACAAAAAGTGCCTCGAATACCCGATTGAATAATACTAGAGTGAATAGTAACCGAGTGAATAGTAACCCATGAATAGTAACTCGTAAAAGAAAAATACCAAAGAAAATGATATTCCATGACGAGTACAAAAGAAATGATATCTCATACGAGTATAATAGAATATACGAAACTGCAAATGGATTTTCACCCGCCATGCGGTAATCCACGTAGACAGATCATTTCCACAATTTAATAAAGAATGAATACGAAGGGTCATTCACAATACATGCGATAGTCCGTGTAGACAGGTTATTCCAACAGAATAATAAAGAATGGAATAACAGAAGAATTCACCATGCATGTGGTAGTCCGCGTAGACAAGTTATTCCAACAGAATAATAAAGAATGGAATAACAGAAAAATTCACCATGCATGCGGTAGTCCGCGTAGACAGGTTATTCCAACAGAATAATAAAGAATGGAATAACAGAAGAATTCACCATGCATGCTGTAGTCCGCGTAGACATGTTATTCCAACAAAATAATAAAGAATGGAATAATAACCCTTACGAGTATTGAAAGAAAATAACTCTCTTCATGAATACGAAAGAAATAATACCCCTTACAAATACGAAAGAAATAATACCCCTTACGACTGTTGAACAAAAATAATATTCATACGAATACGAAAAATAATATCTCTTCGGAATATGAAATAAATAATATCCCTTACCTTAGAAGAAAATGGATACTGGAATAGTGAGGTAGCAGACTTCTCTTCTTCTTTCTCTCTATAATTTCTCTATAATAATTGCTTTTGTGAGACTTAGTGAATTGGTGAGAATGAAAGAAGAATGAGCTTCTATTTATAGGTAAATATAGTTTCGATAATTGCACGTTTTGGGGATCAAAATATTACAGTATAATACCTTCCTCTTTTTCTTCATTTTTAATTTAGTCCTGCAAGTATTATCAAACTTGCACCACCTCCCCTAATAGTAAATCATGTGAATTAATAGTAAATCATGTGACTCAATAGTTCTAAACATATAAAAAAAAATTAATTATAGTATAGTACCTTCATCTATAACTCCATTTTTAATTTAGTCATGTAAGTATTATCAATCTTGCACCAACTCCCCTAATAGTAAATCATGTGAATCAATAGTACACACATGTGAACACATAGTTATAAGCATGTGAATTAATAGCAATTAATTGCTCATTTATCCGGTTAATTACCCGATTGGTCAATATAACTTCCAGACATCAATAAATATCGATTTCCACTAACACTAATAATCCCAACACAATGGAACTATCAATTTCATCTTTAATCAACATGAACTTATTCATCATTAATATTATAACGCACAATATTTAACAACCAAGTCGTTCCCAGAAAAGAGGGGGCTTTTCGATAAGGATTTCTCCTTATTGGCACGCAACTAGGTGACCAAACCTCTCCTTGACAGAACTTCTAGACATTGTCAATATTGCAAATAATAATATGAATAACTTCAAAGTCTCAATTATTGATTTAATAATATAAAATATTATGCAGATGATACTGTGACAATAATTGAATCAATAGTATGAGAGATATGATGCAGCAATTACTGTAGCAATAATTGAGTATAACTGAGTGACTTCTTACGTAAGCATCAATAATCTATACCGTGTGCTACTATGCAACCACGCGTATTACTGTACTTTTACTATTGGGTAGTTCAACGGTAAAACTTTCACCGTTATTTTTATAAAAGATATTTTTGTCGTTTTCTAACTCCGACAATACTTCCATCTTGGGGTCCACCAATAATTGTGCCATCGTATAAATATTCTCTGTTTAAACGAATATTCCCCGACCAATCGAATATTCCCCGACACAATGAATATTTTATATCAACTTGCTTACTTTTTAAATTTTTACATATCACCCTTAACTTAAACCTTTTATCAATTTAAAATAATAATTATAAGAAAATTGAATACTTTCATTTCATAAAATTCGGGATCTAACATATGATATTTATTATAACTTAGATGCATGACCTCCTATGTATGAATGTTTCCTTGATCATTTCCCAAAGATTTTAATTTCTAAAACAGTTATTGACTGTACCTTTATGTAATGTATGAATGTGAGGTGCTGACACAAGTTGGTGCCCAAAGTCACAGTTGGTATTTAAACTCACAGTATATGTGTTGTCATATTTTGCACGACAATTGTAATAAAAAAGTTGTAGTTGTTTTCTGTACCATGTATTTGGCGACTCAGAATGGGTTGGATGGAATGGACCTATTTTGGGGGTGTCACAATAGTTTTAATCTTTAACTGATGATATCCATAATGGAAATCGATCTTTGAAAAGAATTTAGCACCTTGCAACTGGTCAAACAGGTCATCAATGCGAGGTAATGGGTACCTATTTTATATGGTGACATGGTTCAACTCCTGATAGTCAATGTAGAGTCTCATACTCCCATCTTTCTTCTTTACTAATAAACAGGAGCATCCCAAGGCAGAAATACGTCAGGAAATTTATGAACAACGGAAATATCATTCAAATCTGACGTATTTTTATTTAAATTGGTGACATGGGCTAAGAAAGCTTGACATCCATTTTTCTATAAACGAATGACTTTATGACTTGAGATGATATGACTGATTTCAACGGTTTGGTTGCTTGAATTCACATAACATGTTTGTCGACGTCGGAATTTTTATTGTCCCTTTTCTGTTCTTGTCTTTTGGTGTTCTCATGTTAGGTGAGATTTGTTTGAAGAAATAAGTTGTGAAAAGGTCTGACATGTATATGTCTACGATTGGACTTTAAGAGTCGCTAGTTGGTATTTTTAAATGGTTGCACCAACTCAATCGAGAAAAGGTTTGCACATTAACCCAGTGATGTGACACTATTTAACAAGTCTGTGAAACCGAGATTCGTTAGGGTTCAGGGGCTTTATTATGCGGAGGGAAGGTGTTAGGCACCCCCGACATCTGTGTTACCACGATGACCACCACTTTTCAATTAAACTGTTATATGAATGTGTGTGTGTGTGTGTGTGGATCAATGTGCAATTATTTGGAAGTAGTGCTATGCCTCATTCGCACCTATATACAAAGGGTTTGAATTTGTGTAAAAATTCAGTTTTAACAAGATATAGTAGTGATATTTTGTAAAAGAGGTTTTTCAAACCCTTATGCTCAATAGTAATTGAGGCCTTTGATACTTCCATTTTATTATATGTTTGGCTTGATTGCTTTTATTTTTGAGATGCGAAGCATCTTCGAGAAAATAAGGTATATAGCAATGCCAAACTCCTTATGGGCATAAGAGCCATCTAAGGAAATTCAGGCACCGTGAATAATGTACAAGCTGATTACAGCCGAAAATGTCAATCACGGGAACCAAATCTAGATTCAGGAGACTGAATCTGTGATCACATAATTCCTAGGTTCACATGATGTAGCAGTTTGTATGAAAGCTGTAAATAGTTATATATAAAAGCTGTAAATATATATATAGAAACGATCGACCATCACGAAGTAAACTTCATGGGGGATTGAAAATATAAATATATAAAAGCGGTAAATATATATATATATATATATATATATATATATATATATATATACACACACACACACACACAATCAACCACCACGAAGCACCTCCATGGGGGATCAAAAAAGTAAATAAAGTAGTAAAGATGATCAACCGCCACGAAGTAAACTCCAGGTGGGACGAAATGTAAATAAAGCAGTAAAAACGATCAACCGCCACGAAGTAAACTCCAGGATGGACTAAATGTAAAGAAAGCAGTAAAAGGCCACAAAGTAAACTCTAGGCTTGATAGAAATATATATATATATATATATATGAACACTCGGTTCCCACCAGTAAAAATATAGCCAAATATAAGCTCACAAGTGTTTAAAATGAGAAAGCACTAAGTTTATAGTGTGTACAAAGCAAATTGGACAGGGCTTCCTCGCCTTTTTTTCTTACAAAATGGCCACCTCAAGCCCTCTATTTATAGAGGGGGAACCGTAGGTGCTCCTGTGGCTACCCGGGGTGCCCCAGGCTTTATGGGTCCTGCCATCTCGAAGTACGTGCACGCATGTAACGTGATGTCCGTTTGAACTTTCAAAACTTTAATCCGGGCATCCGATTGAGGTGTATAAGATCTTTTTTGGAGTTCTATTGTCGAGAGCTACATAAATGACATGGGATTAGAGGTTGTACGAAGTCAAGAAGATGAGACCATGCCCTTGGTCTTCAAGTCTTCAAATTCTATCCAGTGTGCTGTCCTGTGTAGTAGTCACTCGGGAATGGAACTATTGGTTCTTGTAGGACACTGCTATGTGGAATGTATGTTGAAATGTATTGAGATGGGGCGATGTGGGATCGAGGTGGTAAAATGACGATTTTGCCCATCATTGGGGTTATCTCTGGTTTGAGCTGATATAGCAGTCGTTGCTCAGGGTTATCTCTAAGATTGGGCTACTGCAAGTGCTGAATGTCCTCAGGGTTGTCTATGAGGTGTGTCTGACCATCCCGGGGTTATCTTCGAGTTTGGAACTGAGTGCCTCAGGGTTATCTACGATGTTGAAGCTGACTACAAAGGTTAAAATGAGCTATTCTGGGGTTATCTCCGGAACTGCAACTACACTCTCGGAGTCATCTTCGAGGTTGATGCTGAAACTCCAGGTGTTATTTCCAGAACTGGAATTGTATTCCTTGGTGTCATCTCTGAGATGGAAAACTGAGGATTCCGGGGTTGTCTCTAGAATTGAGTTGATTGGACTCCCAGGGTTATCTCTAGAAGACGATTATGCCCTCCTGCCAGGTTAGTAACAGAAATGCAAAATTTTAAGTTTCTACAGATGCCCCTCTTCATCATATTTATGCAATGCAATGGCATGGATAGGATAAAGAATGCTAGACACTTGAAATATGATAGGATAATCATGATGCAATCTACAACAACATGATGTAAATGTATGATGTATGTGGTTTGTTAGACCGTTTTCCAATGGGATGTGATGACTATTTTGCTCCCCCGATTTTTGATGGGGGATGGAGTTATCACTGACGACTCTAATGAACTGCTTGGACGTGTGATCCAAAGTTCTCAAGAATTTCCAAGATGTTGACGTTGGGGTTATCACCAAAGTCCTTAATCCTTGGTACAAACTTTCCACTAATGATGTATCTCTCATGTACAAAAGACTCTGGGGAATAAAACTTTGTTTTTTGAAGATGTGTATAACATATTCCATTACCGGTCCTCCTCGATGAGGGTGTTCCTTCCTGGTTTGTATCTCCAGGGCTTTCTAGTGTCCTGTTGGAGTTACTGCCAACAATTTGTGTTGTCAGGGTTGCCTGACTCTCGCTAAAATGTACATCAACAGATTAGATCCCTGCTGGGAAAAGTGTCAAGGCTGCTTGACCTTCATTGACATGTGCATCAAGGATGAGATCGTCGGATGGTTCCTGATGCTTCATTGGGTTTAACTACCAACGACTGATGATGTCAAGGCTGCTTGACCTTCGTTGACATGTGCATCAATGGATGAAGTTTCCGATGGGGAGAAGTGTTTTAGAGTTACGACCCCGAACTGACGGCATTGGACCCTTGTGAGGTATTACCGAGTATAGTGTGCAACAACCGTGATCATTGGTATAGTGAACCCTATATTTGGGCGAATACCAATGATTGATATGTAGACCCGCAATTTGTTCTATGAAAACCAGGATTTCAGGCTCTTCCGCTCAATCTCATAGCATTTTTCTTCCTGATTTGGCCTTTTCAGCTTGTGAGACCTCCTTTGCAACTCGAACTGGACTGAGCCGGAGGGGTGGGCCCCACCCAAGGGAGCTGCAGGTACTGCAGCTAACCGTGGGTGTCCTTAAGTGGCTTGTTACTTTCATAATTCATTTCCGAGTTGCGCCGCACAGAGAATCCGAGAGCTCTTCTTCAGATCTGCTGAGTTCGGGTGTCTTTCTGTAAATTCTATTACCGTACAAGTGTTCTACACTATTCTGGTAATGTATGTATGTCTTCTTTTCCAGTTTTTATCCGTTGGAAAATAAATTATCATATGAAATGCTTCTAATCACATAGTAGTGAATATGCATGCTCATATAACTTGATAAAAAATATTCAACATAGTAAATGTTAGTATTTAACCATGCTGAACATAATAATGTGAAAAAATATAACTTTTGAAATAGTCAAATTGACACCTTTTTTATGCTATTTCTTATCCTATTTGAGGATAAATGAGAAAAGGTGGTAAAGCAAAGTAATTCTTGTAATTAGGCTACCCTTACTGACTATGTCTTTAATAGTGTAATGCATATAGGATGTTTATGACTGTAGGTAGGTGTGCTACTAAATGGCCACCTAGTCATGCCTATATGCATGTGGATAGTCCTGTTTACAAAGGAGACTATGGCAAAAAATTTCCAAAATGAAGGCATTGGATAGTCATGCATTTTTAACTCTACTGTAGGCGTATGTTAAAATAATGCATGCATGCATGTAGTCATCAAATGCATTTTGAAAAGCTCCAGGTTAAAATTTACTACACCCTTTCTAAGGTGATTTGGAGACTTGTGTCCAGATATATATGGATCCGGATCAGTCGAGTAGTTCCCACAGGACCACTTCAGGTGTGCGGAGGAGGGCTTCTGATGTGCCTCGACCCCGTTTCAGTTAGACAACCTTGTCGTCTGGCGGAGGCAGTGATTCGTCCTATCCATCTTGATGTACCAGATGTTGAGGATGAGGAGAAAGATATACTAGTTGTGGACCCCGCTCTTGCTGCTCATGTTTCCTGTAGGGATCTTTCAGGCATTCAGGTGATGATCCCAGAGCTTCTGGGTGATTTGAGTCGACACCCCTTAGTTTACTTGCATGCAAACGAGGTACATGCTGGATTTGATCTTCCCTTTTTCTATTGATGAGGAGAAAAGGTTTTAATGTTAATCTGCTTTGTGATTTAGGTTCCCGGCTTTACACAGCCTCGAGGGAACTGTTTCAGCATACACTCTCTGTATCAGGCTTTTCATCCAGATTATCAAGAGATTGTGAATGGTTGGGGCTTTGAGGCATTCCTTTCCATCCTCCCCTCCCGTTGTCCCTGGGGTAACCTCAGGGCGTTGTCTAAGCGCTGGTTTCACCAGATTCAGTCTCTCCATTTGTTAGACTGTGAGGTGATGATGATGCTGATGGATTGGCAGTTTATAACAGGTATGGAATTTGGAGGGGCGCCAGTGCCATGTACGACGAATATTACCCTGACTACCGTTAGATCCTTGTTAAGAGTCGCAGTTGAGGCGCTCAAGGGCAGGACAGTCCGTACAGGTCCTTTGAGCGTAGATGCTATAAGCGGGCTATTGAGTGAGCCCATACCCAATGATATGAGAATCATGGATCGCATTCTTCGGTGATTGTTCCTGATGGTCATTAGGGGCTGCTTCATAGCAGATAACTCTTCTACGGTATCATTTTCTTTGATAAGTGCTACACGAGATGTAGACCGTATTGGAGAGTATGACTGGGGCTCCTATACCTTTTCCTATTTCCTCAAGGGCATGCACATGCATTCGTAAGGCTTGACGGAGGCTTGGTTAAGATTCTACCTATTTCTACTGGTGAGTATTTCTCTTGTGATTTCTCATGTACAGGTTAAGAGTGTTGACTGACAGCAGATGTTTGCCTTTGTGTTGGCAGTTCTGGGCCTATGACAGGCTCTCATGTTTGCGTCCTATGAGGGTGTTAGGTTTGGAGACCTATCCACGAGGATGACGATGGTATCACTCCATACTGGCGGAGGTTCCTGTAGCTGAGGGTTTCACCCATTGTCGTCTATAGTTGGAGTTATTGACAGCTAAAGCTATCACTTAGATTCCCTATTCTGGGGAACATCTGACCGTTGGGTTTGAGAGATTCGTGTGCCGATCTTGCCTCCTGCCAGGCATTATTGGCCTATGTCGTATTCTCCCATCATTGATATCCCATTGATGGGCGTTGACGGCTTTACATTATCAAAGGGTCCATATACTCAGGATATGTTTCATCAGTGGTGGTCCCTTCGTACCATGGGAGCCCAAACCCGCGCCACTCAGTTTATGGGGGATATGGTTCTTGGATCCATGATGATGATGGATTGGATGGCTTGTGTTCGAGATCTGAATCATTTGACACAGATTGATAGTTTGACCTGACAGTTGGACCGGGCACATTTTTTCATCCGGCACTTGGGTAGAGATCCTTGAGAGGCAGATACTTTTGATCCTTCCAGCCCTGACGTTGGCCCCTTAGATGACCCATATGGTTTTGTCGGTGTAGATCCTCCATTGTATAAGCCTGACATCCCCGTTGATAGAGATCCAGTAACTTAGGAGGAGTTACATCAGGTGGACAGGATATATGATGTAGATATTGACACCATTGTCTTCTTTTGATGTATATTCTCATTATATCTTTTGATAGGCCTCTGTTATATACTGGGTGGCTGTGCCCCATTCTCGCTATATCTTTTGATAGGCCTCTGTTAATTGTTGGGCATCTGTGCCCTATTTCCCTGTATTTTTAGCTGTACAGAGATGTATTATATGATGATTGATGATGGGGTAATATACCCATGAATTGGATATATTTGGGCTTAATTTATTATATTCTCAAAGCATTTAGATTCGTTTTACTGTGTTTAATTGTGTTATTGCATATTTGAGAGCTGTAGGAACAAATTGGGGAAGTTGAGTTGAAAAAGGACAAAATGGCAGCATTCTGTACCTCAGCGCCGGGGCGCTCCATCTAGTGTATTTCCCAGCGTCGGGGCGCTGGGCTGAAATCCTGGTTGACTGGGACGCGCGTTGACTTTTCGTTTGACTACTCAATTGGATGTTGTTTGAAGCCAAATTGGATTTGGATTGCTAGAGTTGGACAAGTGAAGTATATAAGGATTATTTTTATTGGAGTGGGGGACTAATCTACACAATTGAAGATTGATCAAGGAGCAAGGGCAGATTTTAAAGATTTGGGGACCTAGAGTTTTCTTCTTCTTCATTCTTTTAATTTGTGTAATTCATTAAGGATGATTTTTCAAAGATTGTTGGTTTTAATTTCTGCTATGAACTAATTTCTTTAATTAAGATTCCAATTAACCTTTTATGATTATGAATTAATTATTTGATTTATTCCAATTATTTATGTTGAAGTGAATTGTTCATCTTGCTTTGTACTGATTGATTAATTATCTGGCCAATAATTACCTTGTTACTCTAGAAGGAATTGAAAGAGGAATTCTAGGGTTAGAACTGGGAATGGTGACATGTGACTTAGTTATTTGCACAATGAATAATTAGGTTTGTGAATAGGATGGAAATATCTGTTCGTCGCATATAACATATACGAAATTGGGATTGAAAAGAGTTTAATTCAATTGTTTTGCATAGGAATATAGCAAGATTAATTTGGGTTAAATAGAAGGCAATTGATCACTTGGAAAAGGATTTTTGGCACTTAAGAATTCCTGTTAATAATTTAGTAGACATAATAATTGTGATGATTGGATAATTGATTTATAGTTCATAATTGGGGATATTGGAGTCTTAATCCTTATTTATCTGAATTCAATCAAATCTTAGTTTTGTTTATTTGCTTTATTTTAGAATAATCTCTTTTAATTATTTTAATTTAGTTTTCTTAAGTTGAAAAATCACATCTTATGGTTGTTTAAATAAAATTGGATTGATATAGTGCTAGTAGTTGGGATTTATTAATTAGAATTCTCTGTGGGATCGACACTCTATCTTATCACTTTATTACTTGTTGACCGTGTATACTTGCACGTTTTCTTTGATTGTGAAATCAACCAACAAGTTTTTGCCGCCGTTGTCGGGGATTTCTTTATTAGTATTAATTTCATATTAGTTATAATCAATTCGGTCTTAATTTAAACGTTACTTATTTTTCTTCTTATATTTGCAGGAATTCTTTGCGAGTGTATGCACACTAGATTAAGGGCAAAAAAGGAACTTTTTTCTTATACGGACGATATTGAAAGGAAGTTTCGGAAATTGCAGTCAACTAGTGTAATGTCACCTGTAGAAGAAGAACTGGCAGAACAAGAAATTCCAGCGAACATGGAAGGGAACGACCAGAAATCACTTAGGGATTATGCCATGCCGAATGTCACGGATATACAGTCGAGTATTAAGAGGCCGACGATCAATGCAAACAGTTTTGAGATTAAACCGGGAACAATTCAGATGCTTCAGAATACATGTCAGTTTGGGGGTAGTTCGATAGATGATCCGAATGAGCATATCATAAGTTTCTTGGAACTTTGCGACACCTTCAAATTCAACAATGTATCGGAGGATGCTACAAGGTTGAGGATGTTCCCGTTTACCTTGAAAGATAAAGCGCGAAGTTGGCTACACTCTTTGCCTCCTGGCTCAATCACCACTTGGGACGATTTAGCTCAAAAATTTCTAGCTAAGTTTTTCCCACCAGCGAAGTCGGCAAAACTACGGAACGATATTCACACTTTCGCTCAATTTAATTCAGAATCGTTATATGAGGCATGGGAAAGGTTTAAGGATATGCTCCGTAAGTGCCCACACCACGGAATTCCGCAGTGGATGCAGTTAGGGATATTTTGTTATGGTTTGCACGCGTCCACGAGGGCTAGTATTGATGCAGCAACAGGGGAGCGATCATGTCTAAGAGTTTTGATAAGGCATATCAGCTGTTAGAGACAATGGCCACCAACAACTATTAGTGGCCCATGACTAGGTCTAATCATCCGAAACCACCGGGAAAGTATGACGTAGATGCGATGATAGCATTAATAGCACAAGTGGCCGCCATGGCTAAGCAAATGGAAATATGGCGTCCACAATCCACACAGCAGGTAGCGATGGTTTGTGAATTATGTGCTGGGGGTCATGCTACGGATCAATGTGCCATAAATTCTGAATCAGCACAGTTCGTAGGGAGCTATAGTCCACCCAACCTTATCCAAATCAAAATGCATATAATCCGGGTTGGAGAAATCATCCGGGGTTTTCATGGAGTAACAATCAAGCTCAAGCTCAAGCGCCGAGACAACAAAACACATCCGGATTTCAAAATCAGACACAACAACCAGAGCAGAAAGCAAGTTGGGAAGAAGCCTTGGACAGATTTGTTAAAGCGTCTGAAAAAATGAACGAGGCAAATGAGAAAAAATTTAATCAAATAGAGCTGAATATGCAAAGCCAAAGTGCGTCGATCAAGAATCTGGAAAATCAAGTGGGACAGATAGAACATGCATTGAATAACCGACCACTTGGAACCCTCCCGAGTGATACAAAGAAAAATTCGGGCAGAGATGAGCATTGTAGGGTTGTAACTCTACGAAGTGGAAAGGATTTGCAAGAGACAGTCAAGGATGGGGAAAAAAGGGACAAAGCATCAATTAAAATTGAGGAAGTTGTGGACACCGGAAAACATCAAGATGAGACCGTTGAGCAGAAAGAACCGGAACCAACCAACACAATGCCTCCCATACCATATCCGTAGAGGTTTCAGAAATCCAAGTTGGATAAGCAGTTTTCACGATTCTTGGATATTTTCAAAAAACTGCATATCAACATCCCCTTCGTTGAAGCCTTGGAACAAATGCCGAGTTACGCCAAGTTTATGAAGGAGGTTTTGTCGAGGAAGAGGAAATTGGGTGAGTTTGAGACAGTAGCATTGACCAAAGAATGCAGCACGATTATTCAGAATAAGTTACCACCGAAGCTTAAGGATCCAGGTAGCTTTAATATACCGTGTGAAATTGGAAATCAGTTTTCTGGTCGAGCATTATGTGATTTGGGGGCTAGTATAAATTTGATGCCATTATCCGTCTACAGCTAGTTTGGTCTTCAGGCTCCACGACCGACAAATATCAGTTTGCAGTTAGCGGATAGATCAGTTACATATCCACGAGGTATTGTTGAGGATGTTTTAGTTAAAGTGGATAAATTCATCTTCCCTGCAGACTTCTTTATTTTGGATTGTGAAGTGGACAACAAAATTCCAATAATTCTTCAAGACCATTTAGCAATGGGTAGAACTTTGATTGACGCTCAAAAGGTGAATTGACGATGAGAGTTGAAGATCAACAGGTCACCTTTAATGTTTTTAAGTCAATGTCTTACCCGAAAGAAAAAGGTGAATGTTTGCGAGTTGATATCATGGAGGAATTGGTTAATTTCAAGTTCAGTGGAAATTATTCGGAGGACCCGCTTGAATCCATTTTTCTTGGGACAAACGATTGCGGCATTGAAGAGGACATTGAATATGTCAAATGGCTAGATACATCATCAGTCTTCCGGAAAAGCAATCAATCATTCGACACCCTTGAGAGGCCCGAAATAGAAGGTGAAAAGTTCAAACCCTCGATAGAAGAGCCACCGGTGTTTGAATTAAAGCCACTACCATCTCATCTACAGTATGCTTATTTGGGACAAGATGCCACCTTACCAGTAATTGTTTCGACAGAATTAACGGACACACAAAAGGAGAAACTGCTACGGGTTCTGCGTGAGTTCAAAACAACAATTGGGTGGACCATAGAGGATATTCGAGGTATTAGCCCATCATTCTGTATGCATAAGATTTTAATGGAAGAGGGGGCAAAACCAACCATTGAGATGCAAAGAAGGCTAAACCCCATTATGAAAGATGTGGTGAAAAAGGAAATCATAAAATGGTTGGATGCCGACATTATTTACGCAATCTCGGATAGCGCATGGGTAAGTCCTGTACAATGTGTACCAAAGAAAGGGGGGGTGAAGAATGAAGCTAATGAGCTCATCCCTACTAGAACAGTTATAGGATAGAGAGTATGTATGGACTACCACAAGCTAAATAAAGCCACACATAAGGATCACTTCCCCTTGCCATTCATTGATCAGATGTTGGATAGGCTAGCGGGACATCAGTTCTACTGTCTTTTGGATGGATATTCTGGGTATAATCAAATTGCCATAGCACCAGAGGATCAAGAGAAAACTACATTCACATGCCCCTACGGTACGTTTGCATTCCGGCGTATGTCTATTGGGTTATGTAATGCACCGACAACCTTTCAACGGTGCATGATGGCAATCTTCTTCGATATGGTCAAACAAAATTTGGAGGTATTTATGGATGATTTTTCTGTGTTCGGCGATAGCTTTGATCTATGTTTGAAAAATCTGATTTTAGTGTTGAAGCGATGCGTGGAGACTAATTTGGTTCTTAACTAGGAAAAATGTCATTTTATGGTGAAATAAGGGATTATTTTGAGGCATAAGGTTTCTGCAGCAGGGTTAGAGGTGGACAAAGCAAAGATTGAGACAAGTGAGAAATTACCTCCTCCATCGTCTGTGAAGGGAATCTGGAGCTTCTTAGGACATGCGGGTTTCTATAGACGCTTCATTAAAGATTTCTCCAAAATTTCAAAACCCTTATGTTCCCTGTTGGAGAAAGACGTGCCTTTTAAGATGGATCAGTCATGTATCGAGGCATTTGAGGTATTAAAGAAGAAGTTGGTCTTTGCTCCAATTATTGTGGCACCCGATTGGTCTTTACAGTTCGAATTGATGTGCGACGCCAGTGACTACGCTGTTGGAGCAGTGTTGGGACAACGTCATGACAAGATTTTTCACACCATCTACTACTCCAGCAATACGTTGACAGATGCTTAATTGAACTACACAACCACCGAGAAAGAATTACTTGCAATTGTGTTTGCCTTCGACAAATTCAGAGCATATCTCACTGGGACAAAGGTAATCATTTATACTGATCATTCTGCCATCAAATATCTGATTGAGAAGAAGGACGCTAAACTGCGGTTAATACGGTGGGTGTTACTGCTGTAAGAGTTTGATTTGGAGATTCAGGATAGAAAAGGTACAGAAAATCAAGTGGTGGATCATCTTTCTCGGTTGGAAAACGCAGAGGTACAGAGGAAAGATAATGCAATGATTAATGAGAAATTTCTGGACGAACAACTTCTCCGAGTAACCACAACACTGCCGTGGTATGCTGATTATGTGAACTACGTGGTTGCTAAAGTGTTACCACCAGATTTGAACTCACAACAATGAAAGAAGTTCCTCCACGATGTTAAGCAGTACTATTGGGATGAACCATTTCTGTTTAAGGCTTGCGAGGATCAAATGATTAGACGTTGTGTACCACATGAAGAGATGGACAGTATATTGGGTCATTGCCATTCATCAGATTATGGAGGCCATTATTCTGGTGATCATACAGCAGCCAAAGTGTTACAATCAGGATTTTTTTGGCCTTCTCTGTTCAAAGATGCGTACCTTTATGTGCTAAAGTGTGATTGGTGCCAACGCGTAGGTAATATCTCTAAGCACAATGAAATGCCACTCAACTCAATTTTAGAAGTAGAACTGTTCGACGTATGGGGAATCGATTTTATGGGACCTTTTCCATCATCTTTCAATAATCAGTACATTTTGTTGGTGGTAGATTATGTTTCCAAATGGGTAGAAGCCGCAGCTTTACCCACAAATGATGCCAACGTTGTTCTTCGATTCTTAAAGAAAAACATCTTCACACGATTTGGGACGCCGAGAGCGATAATAAGTGATGAGGGGACTCACTTCTGCAGTAAACAATTCACAAAGTTGCTCACAAAATATGGGGTTCGTCATAAAATTGCAGCCGCGTATCATCCCCAAAATAATGGTCAATCAGAGGTCTCTAATAGGGAGGTCAAGCGAATTCTAGAAAAGGTGGTCAATCCATCACGAAAAGATTGGTCATTGCATCTTGACGATGCTCTATGGGCATATTGAACAACATATAAGAATCCGATCGGCATGTCACCTTATCGAATGGTTTACGAAAAGGTGTGTCATCTCCCGGTTGAACTAGAACACAGCGCACACTGGGCCATTCAGAAACTTAATTTCGATCTACAAGCACCTGGTGAGAAAAGGTTACTGTAGTTAAATGAGATGGACGAATTCCGATTCAACGCCTATGAAAACACAAAACTCTACAAGGAGAAAGTCAAAGCTTGGCATGATAAGAAAATTCTTGATCGGACATTTAAACCGGGCCAACAAGTCTTGCTTTTCAACTCAAGATTGCGTTTATTTCCTGGGAAACTGAAATCTCGTTGGTCGGGACCTTTTAAAGTTGTATCTGTTGCACCACATGGTAACATCGAAGTCGAGGAACCAAATTCAAAATGCACATTCAAGGTTAACGGTCAACGACTTAAACACTACTGGAGTGGACCCATTGATCGACAATCTACGACCGTGTACCTCTCCGAACCAGTAGACAATTGAGCACAACAGTAAAGTCGGGCTGACGACTATAAACCAAGCGCTTTGGGGAGGCAACCCCATGTGTTCTAGTTTAAGTTGCTTTTGGTAGTTAATTTTATTTAATTTCATGATATACTTTCATGGTTTAATAATTTTCTTGTTTATTTCCAGCCCAATGCACAAGCATTCGAGGATACAGACAAGTCGAACAACTTGGCCAAAAAGAAAAGGAATGGAGATTGACGTACAGCGCCCCGGCGCTCAAGCTTCAAGTAAAACCAGCGCCTTGGTATTTGGAGGTTTTCAGCAATCCACGATGCATAGCGCCCGGGCAAAATGATGAACATAAACCAGGCGCCCGACGTTGAGAACCAATTGCGGAACATCGACACTAAGCTACCGACACCCAATTCCTATACACACTCAGCGCCCCGGTGCTGCAATCTTGTGCTAGACTCTGATGCTCAGAGCCCCAGAGCAATTTCCAGTACATCACCAAGCGCCCCGTGGCAGGATCGATTAAGACTAATATACGATTACGATGATTTCTCTTCCCTCATTAATCCTACTCCTTTTAAACATCTAACTTCCTCCAATTCCTCTTGCACGTTCAAGTCTTATACGGTCAAGTCTTCTGCACGCTCATTTATCTCATATCACCTATCTCATAGTTGCCTTATACTTAGCACCACCGATTGTGATTCCATCACTGCCTTGCAATAATTTCTTTTAATTCAGATTGTCACGACAAAAAGGTATGTTGTGTACTTAATTCCATTTCATACCATGGCTTGATGTGCTATCTTGAAGGCAAGTGTCTATTCCCTCACTTTTAATGTGATTCCCGATATGTTCTTCTTCAGATGCTACGGTTATATTTTTTTTTATGAGTCATGCATGCTTTTTCATGACAATTGAGACTACTATGTGCTAAATTGAATAATGGATGCTATGATGGTTTCTATCTTCTGAGTTGTGTATATGATGAGTTCCCTATGTATAAAATATCCAGCGATTTACACAACGCCCACAAGGTATTTGATGTATTGCCTCAAGGAACGATAACTAAAATTTTCCATCTGAAAGCATGTTTCTCTACTCATATGGCGATCTTTGTTTAGTAATCTACATGTTCCTCCGAGTATACAGTATCAATGTTTTACATTATACATGTCACAAATGTATGCCGTTCTAAGCCATATAATTGATACACTTCACATCTTTTGGGCATATCACGCACTTCTTTGATCACATATGATCTGCAGACATAGAATGCGGATAATTAATCAAAATTTTACCTTTCTTGCTAAAAGATGTCTCATATTACCCCAACCATGTACTCACCTTGCACTTATGTTGAAGTTTGGGGGTTGTGATCAGGGTTAGCTTCTACATAGTCGCATGATACTAATTTCTAATATATATGAATGTGCTTTCTAGCATATTTTTATACATGGCTTCAAAGCGACAACGTGGAGAAGGTTTTGGTGCCGCC
The DNA here is from genome assembly GCA_020205605.1 of Panax ginseng. Classification (NCBI taxonomy): domain Eukaryota; kingdom Viridiplantae; phylum Streptophyta; class Magnoliopsida; order Apiales; family Araliaceae; genus Panax; species Panax ginseng. The sequence goes on from CM035128.1 coordinate 136,689,704, forward strand.
TCGGCTCCACCAAAATTTGATAATCGACGGTTTGTCTCCGCTGAGGTACAAGAACGTTACAACAAGATGGCTACATGATCTCTCATCCCCGAACGAGGTTTACAGCCCGATCAATCCAAAGACGGGGACATAGCAGTCATGATAGCTGAGAGGAACTGGTTCACACTCAATGCCCAGCCTGATCCAGCCGTGATTGTAGTTGTCAAGGAGTTCTATGCCAACGTGCCCGAGCATTTCCACTATGGGGTGTTTGTGAGGGGAAAAACTGTTGAAATTGGCGAAGAGGACATAAATGGATGCTATCAATTTCCATTAGAGGGACTGAACGATGAGTATGCTAGACTTGTGAGTGATGGGCCGGACTATGAAAAGATAATTCGTGAGCTTTGTCAACTGGGTACCACATGGACCGTGCATGAGCGTGGCAGCATGACTTTCCCACTGTTGCACCTCAGTCTATATGGAAAGGCATGGTATGCCTTTGTTTGCGCCAAACTCATGCCATGCACACATGTGAGCCACATCACCAAAGAAAGGGCTGTGGTACTATATTCAATTATCCAAGGCCTAAAGATCGATGTTAGCCACCTTATTCAGCAATCCATTCTCTGAGCATCATGACGAGGGACCACAGAAGGGTTACCACATCCGTCTCTCATCTGCGTTTTGTGTGCTAAGTTTGGAGTCAAATGGAAATCAGATGAGATGATTCAAACGCCAATGCCAGTTTTGGACCATAAGTTGATAAGCAGGTATAAAGTGTGGACAGGTGGGGCAAACCACCCTAGGGAATTGGGTTTCATAGTTCCCCAAGTTGAAGCATCTCAAGCTCCACCACCTCAGGCTCTACCTACTTATGGCCCTTCCTCCGCAGCTCACCGTGGTGTGGTTCCCGAAGTAGTCCAGCGCGAAATAGACGGATGGTTTTACAATATTGAATCTCAGAATATCCGTCTTTCAGAATGTCAAGATGTCATATACAAATATATGGTCGACAAATTTACTACTCAGAATGCCATGCATGCCCAGATGTTTCTGGGCATCAATCTCAGCCCCTACTGCTCCAATTCTACCAGTGTTTCCCCCTTCCGATCAAGAGATGAGCGAGGATGAGGATGCTCCACCCGAGGAATGAGCTCGTCAGGGAAGTCCTCTGTTTTATATTGTTCTATCTTTCGCATGAGGACATTGCTCTTGTTAAGTTTGGGGGTAGTTAATTTTTAATTTGAATTATTAGAGTATGAATGGTTTTAATTTGGATTTTTAATTGTGATTAAGTGTTGCATTTTAGGACTGCATGTTAATTCCAGCTTTTGATAGTAAGTTTGTTTGGGGGCCAATGATGAAATTAAAATTGCATGAACAAGTCTAGTAAGGAGTGTTAAGTTAGTGATATGATTTTCTTGCCATTTTATAAATCTTTATCTGTTTGACACTGATATTATAAGGATAGCACGTTTTGAAAAATAACCATGTTGGCTATGATAGTTTAAAAGGATAGATAATAGAGTTCTAAAGGATGAATGCTAGTGAAATGAAGGAATAATTTGAATAGCTAGTGAAGACTGAATTTAGGCATAAACTCAAGTTTGGGGGAAAAATATTTGGAATATATAAGCTTAAAAAAAAAAATTTAATAAACACCGTGGCATGCTTGTCTAGTTTTGTGGCCTTTATTTCTTGAGTAAGTAAGCCCGAGGGGATTGTCTTTACACCTAGCGCCCTAAGGTCTTAATGGCTTGGGAGTCGTTGGTCGAAAGCTCATTAAGGTAACACTAAAAAGCCTAAGGGAATAAGTCACTGCATAGTCATGAGAAAGAAAAAAAAAAATATAAAAAAATGGGAAAAGTGCAAAAAGGCCCCGTTATAACAAAGCATAAGTATTCCATTTTGACCCCTGGATTTTGGTGATTGTTTAATTTCAGTTGAATCAAGTTTATTTGATGAGTTCTCTAGTTGAAACTGTATGATGCCTATTAAGAAAGCTATTATCTTTCATATTCTTGCTTTTCATTGGTTAGCATGGTTGTTGAACACACACTCACAATATCAGTAATAACAGATTTGGATTCATTGATTGTTGGGATATTATTGATCTGCTTTAACATGATGTATTAGCATGTTTTTGTGATTTTTCTGAGGCCTATGGATATACGTGAGCTAGTAGATTGCTGGAATTAAGATCATTTAGATAGTTTGCATTTGAATGGTGTTTAGTTTTTCGTATTATTTTGTGTTGTGTTGTGTTGCTTGAGGACAAGCAATGATTTAAGTTTGGGGGTATTTGATGATTAGGTAATATACCCATGAATTGGATATATTTGGGCTTAATTTATTGTATTCTCAAAGCATTTAGATTCGTTTTACTATGTTTAATTGTGTTATTGCAGATTTGGGAGCTGTAGGAACAAATTAGGGAAGTTGAGTTGAAAAAGGACAAAATGGTCATTTTCTACCCATACTTCTCGTATTAGGTGGGTGCTCCTTCTAGTGTATTTCTCGGTATCAAGGTATTGGGCCTAAATCTGGTTGATTGGGACGTGCGTTGACTTTTCGTTTGACTACTCAATTGGATGTTGTTTGAAGCCAAATTGGATTTGGATTGCTAGAGTTGGACAAGTGAAGTATATAAGGATTATTTCTATTGGAGTGGGGGACTAATCTACACAATTGAAGATTGATCAAGGAGCAATAACAGATTTTAAAGATTTGGGGACCTAGAGTTTTCTTCTTCTTCATTCTTTCAATTTGTGTAATTCATTAAGGATGATTTTTCAAAGATTGTTGGTTTTAATTTCTGCTATGAACTAATTTCTTTAATTAAGATTCCAATTGAACCTTTTATGATTATGAATTAATTATTTGATTTATTCCAATTATTTATATTGAAGTGAATTGTTCATCTTGCTTTGTACTGATTGATTAATTATCTGGCCAATAATTACCTTATTACTCTAGAAGGAATTAAAAGAGGAATTCTAGGGTTAAAACTGGGCATGGTGACATGTGACTTAGTTATTTGCACAGTGAATAATTAGGTTTGTGAATAGAATGGAAATATCTGTTCACCGCATGTAACACATAAGGAATTGTGATTGAAAAGAGTTTAATTCAATTGTTTTGCATAGGAATATAGCAAGATTAATCTGGGTTAAATAGAAGGCAATTGATCACTTAGAAAAGGACTTTTGGCACTTAAGAATTCCTGTTAACAATTCAGTAGACATAATAATTGGGATGATTGGATAATTGATTTATAGTTCATAATTGGGGATATTGGAGTCTTAATCCTTATTTATCTGAATTCAATCAAATCTTAGTTTTGTTTATTTGCTTTATTTTAGAATAATCTCTTTTAATTATTTTAATTTAGTTTTCTTAAGTTGAAAAATCACATCTTATGGTTGTTTAAATAAAATTGGATTGATATAGTGCTAGTAGTTGGGATTTATTAATTAGAATTCTCTGTGGGATCGATACTCTATCTTATCACTTTATTACTTGTTGACCATGTATACTTGCACGTTTGCTTTAATTGTGAAATCAACCAACAATGATGTACTTAGGAATGTATATAATATTATTCCCTACATCATATTGCCATCTATTGTTTATCATACATGTATTATGTTATGCATATATATGTATGTCCAAAGATATTTAGCATTGACCCCTATATGGTCTTATGATACGGCCCACACAAATGTCTTCCTCGATAGTTAGCCGCATTGATCACACCCCACCAGTATTGGTAGCCTCAAAATGAGAGTCGTGGTATGATAGTTTGTCACCTCATGCATGTGGTGATGTAGATCATTTATTATAGCATTCCATGACCCTCCTGATGTTCCAGATTCCTGTGGGCTTTGTGGATGGTATGCTGGAGCATTGGGTACCAGAGAGGCAGGTTTTCTGATTTAGAACCCAGGAGTTGACTCCCACATTAGAGGAGTACAAGCGATTGACGGCTCTTCCCTTAGACAGACCTTGCGCTCGGATGGCCATTAGCGATATGACCCAGCAGTTCATGACCCTCATCGGGTTACGTCGTAGAGTAGTACAGGATGAGAATACATCCAGTCATGTGGTGTCTCCGAGTTCTCTGATAGACAGATTTGGCTCGCCAGACAGTTATGCATGACATTCTGTGGATTTCACCATGCCAGAGGATCAGTGGCGTATAGCCAAAGTAGACTTATTGCCGATGTGTGTATTATTATACATATACATGCCACGATATATGAATGAGCTGGACATTGGCATGATTATAGCAATGAGAGCTCGCAGGGAGGGTCATACCATTGTGCCTATGATCGTGACAGAGACATTGAGATCAGCCACGTATTGTTGTTCCTACCCTGCAGGGGTATTTATAGGTAGCTTGGTCATGTTGTATGTGTGGTTCATGTCACACCTGAGACCAATTGGCACCTTCTAATACCACTGAGATAGCCATGTCTTACTCCTTTCAGCTAGCAGAGTGTACAAATGCTATGTTATGGTCGGCGTTCTTGGCAAGGATTAGGGATCCGTTTGGTATTTTTCCGTGTACAGGGCTCAGTTCACCCTACAGCTTCATTACTCACGCACCTGGCATGGATTATCTCCCTTTGGATGGTTTGAGGGGCATGACTACTTACCACCTATTGGCTGTGATGTCACAGTTTGACCAGTTTCAGAACTTCTATCCTTTTGACGGGGCATTAGGTCAGCGTCTGGCTTCTCGCCACTTGTCAGCAGAGGACAGATCCAGGGTGTATGCCTATTGGGATCAGCGTGAGCTAGCTATATTTTTTATTAGCCATCCGGGCTGTTTGACAGAGTATTCTGTAGGGATGGAGACAGAGACCACCTCGGCTGTAGTTGTATCCATAGTGCCGGGGATTAGTTCTGATGGCGAGGAGCCCATAGAGGACATTGATTATCCCACTGAGGATGAGCTATTTACTGGATTGTCAGTAGCTCTTGTTGATTCACCTAGTACTTCTGTAGCTGTGACTCCTCCTCTAGAGTATTTAGGTCAGAGTTTACATCTGATGACATTTGAGAGAGATTAGGCTAGGGCTTTGATGTTGAAAACTCTTGACGGGAGAGATGATGCTCTATTAGAGAGAGATGATGTTTTAGCTCATAGGGATACCGCTATTGATGAGCGGGATGAGGCTAGATCATCTAGAGATGCACTGATTGTTTAGAGGGATGGAGCTATATCTGCCCGGGACGTAGCCGTTATAGATAGCACTATAGTGAGATCCTTTACCACTCGTATTATTACTGAGATGAACACATATATTGATGAGCACCATGTCACCATGTAGTTGGCCGTGGATCTGTTGGCTCGTGTAGATACCCTTGAGCAGGAGCTCATAGTGTTACCTCCTTCTTCGGAGAGAGATGCTATGATGGACTTGATAGCTCGTATATCCATGGGATTATAGATAAGCTTGTATTTTCCTACACAGACTAGCTTATCCATTTTTGTCATGTACAGTACATATTGTATATATCAAACAACATTATATATGGCAGGGAAATATATATTTATTTACTTCCCTTTTAGTTGTGCCTTGTTACTTGCTTGATATTTACCTGTTTCTTCAGGGCTTGTGATCTTGATGTATTCTAAACTCATCCTTAATGGGTGGACATTAGGATCTTTCAAAATGGATCATTGATCTGTGTGTATTCCCTACCTTCTTGGGTGTCTTGGGACTGGTTTCTTTATGTAGATATGGAGAGGAGTGTGGCTTTCCTCTCTGAGGTGGACCGCACCATAGATGGTCACTGGTACTCTTTTGTATGGGGGATCCCAATTAGTTCCATCTTTTATGGATTGGTGTTTCTCTTTGAGGATTCAATTGCAACTTAGATGGTCGCCAATTCTCCCATTTGTGGGGAGATCAGGTAATTCCATCCCTTTGGTCTGAAGCCGATGAAATGTGGTGGATTAAAGTTTGATCCCAGTACCATGTGGCAAGTTTTTGTGTTTTAGTAGGGGTAAGACCGAACCATAAATGGCTGCCTACGTAATCCTATTGAAGAGGAGATCAGGTCATCGTAGTTCGAACCTAGTGTAAGAGGTTCAACGCTGTGATAAGGTGTAGAAGGGTGTAGAAGTGTGTTTTTGTTTTTTTTATTGCGACCGAGACATTAAAAAAATGGTTGCCTATGTACTCCCAGGTACCGGGGAGATCATGTCGACATTGTTAGCCCCATGTTTAGGACGAGATGCAACCAAAAAGTTTGATCCCATGTTCAGGAGAAACTGCGGGGGAAAAAGGTTGATCCCATGTGCAGGACAAACTGCAGGTGTGAAAAGTCTTATCCTTAGTGGGACAAAACTGCAGGTATGAAAGGTTCAATCCCTGGTGGGATAACCTGAAAGGTTTGAAATGAAGTGGAGTGAAAGATCTGATGATCGAAAAACCACGCTGCTAGTTTGAATAGTGTGTTAGTCCCTGATGGGGCAGAAGGGTATGAAATGTAGTGAAGGGTTAGAAAACCTAAAGTGACTGGTGATCTGGTGATCCAAAACCAGGATGTTTGTTTGATGGTAACCTCAGACATAGTACCATTTCACAGTGTCTGAGTTGATGAGTTGTGGAAATTCATCGCCGTCCATTTCCTGTAATCTGAGAGCACCTCCTATCAATACCTCATTGACAATAAACGGGCCTTCCCAGTTTGGAGCGAATTTTCCCTTAGACTGATCTTGGTTGTCAATGACCTTCTTCAAAACCAAGTCATGTTGTTTGAACTGCCATAGCCGGACTTTTCTATTGTAAGATCTAGCGATCCTTTGTTGGTATAACTGACCATGGAAGATAACATCACTTCGCCTTTCGTCTATTAGAGACAATTGGTGATACCTATCTTATAACCATTGGTCTTCATCCAGCTGAGTGTTGATCAACACTCTGAGGGATTCCATTTCCACTTCTATGGGGAGCACTGCTTCCATCCCATAGGTTAATGAGTAGGGGGTTGCCCTAGTGGAAGTGCGCATTGAGGTTCTGTAGGTTAATAGAGTCAGAAGCAAGAGGTCAGGCCATCCTTTGTGATTGGCGGACATCTTTTGCATGATCTTCTTGATGTTCTTATTAGCCACTTCAACAACACCATTCATCTTTGGACGGTAGATGACAGAGTTAAGGTGTTTGATATAGAATTTACTGCATAACTCCTCCATCATTTTGTTGTTGAGGTTCTTAGCATTGTTTGACACAATAACCTCTGGTTGTCCGTATCAACAAATGACATTATTTTTGATGAAACCAACGATAACTTCTTTGGTAACCCTGGGGAAGGAGGCTGCTTCTACCCATTTGGTGAAGTAGTCGATTATGGTAAAGATAAATCGATGCCCGTTACTGGCTTTGGGCTCGATGGGCCCGATCACGTCCATTCCCCACATTGAGAAGGGCCGAGGTGAACTCATATTATGGAGCTTCCTTGGAGGGGTGTGGATAGCATTCCCATGAATCTGGCATTAGTAGCACCTCTTGACGTGATCATTATAGTCAGCTTTGAGAGAGAGCCAGTAGTGCCCTGTTCTGAGGATCTTTTTGACAAGTAGAGGGTCGCTCATGTGTGGGAAATATACTGCACCATGGATTTCATCCATGAGTCTTTGAGCTTGGTCTTTGTCCAGACATCTGAGGAGACCTAATCCTGCATCTCTTTTGTAGAGTGTATCTTCGCTCAGGTAAAATTTTATAGCCAGTTGATGGATCCGCCTTCTTTCAGTCGGGCTTGCTGTTGCCTCTTTTTCAGTTCTAACAAAAGAGCTCTAACTCACGCAAGCATACATGCGTCAACAAGTAATACAGAGTAAGTAGAGTATCGATTCCACAGAGAAAGTTTTCTAATTTAAACTACTATGCATCAATTAAATTGCTATATTTATATGCTCAAACTAATGTCTATATTGGTGAATTACTCTAATAGCAAATAATGATTAAAATAAGAATAATAATGTAATAAATCAAATATGGAAATAATGGGATCCTAACTTCATTTAATACTTCATCTAATTACCACTATCATGCAAGAATTATTCACATATCATAGGAAAGTAGCCAAGAACACTAATATAGTCATAGCCATTTTTTAATGCACTATGACCCACTTACACAGTATCCACAAGCGATAGACACCATGTAATCATCAATATAACCAAAATCACTATATGTCTATGTGAAGTTGCAACCATATTGAATTTAAGCGCAAGCCCTTATTTTAACTCATACGGTGAAACAGTATATGTCTATCTGGTTCACGAAATACACAAGCCATGCAAAACAGCACCATATACATATGCTATCATGATTACAATCCGTACTCGCATGTTCATTTTCAATTCCATACAAGCACTTAAAATGAATGGTGATCAAGCATTCATGCATGCAAACCAAATATGATAGAAATCCCATATGATATGTAAAACAGTCCAGCAGTCAAGCATGCAACTAAACTACATATTAAAATCCGTTAGAATCCCATAATGGAGTTTAGTTCACGACTGAACCAAAAGCCATTATGGGATCAAAGCAATACATGAATAATAAGCAAGCAATTGAAGGAGAGAAAGAGAATAGAATCAATCAAAGCCAATTGCTGACTATAATCCAATAGTAACGTTTAATTCCACATTAAAATCCAGCAACAAAACAATAGTCTTCCATAATGATTGAAAATCCAACGATGAAATAGAAAATATGAAGGTTAGGCTTCGTTCTACATTGGAAATCTCCCAAAGTGTAAACCCTAGTTACCAATATCAAAAATACGTAAAAACTACTCAATGATGCGTCTGACACCAGTCAGAATCGTTTTTAATTAATTACAATCCATAAAATTAAAAATTAAAATAAAACAAGCAAAGTGAAGATCGATTCATCATGACCGCGCCCTCCTGTGTAATCCTCGGCGTGGTGGGCGATCGCAATTCAATTCTGGTTCAATGGGTGCTCGCAGCGGAGAGCCGGCCCTCAAGCTTAATCGCATGGCGACTTGCTCCATGCACTACTGGCTTTCTTTGCTTTGCTACTACTTCACATGTCTTTGCTCATTCTTCTTTGTCATCCATGCTTAGCTCCTTGCTCCACTTGATCCTCACACCATGCCTCCATAGCCTCATGCCATCTAATACCACCAAATTAGGCAATTTCCTGCACTTTCACATCAAAAGAGTTCTCATTACATGTAATGCAAAATAACGTGAAATACAACTAAAAACACATTAAAATGTACTTGAGATGGGCATAGTTCGCGTGAATTGATATCCAATAAGTAGGTATAAAACCCACTTATCAAATACCCCCAAACTTTAACTGTTTCTTGCTCTCAAGCAATGCATACTAATAAATAATGAAAATGCAGCTACATTACTATGCAACTAAGCTGTGATGCAAACTAGTCTCACATTGATCCAGCTCTAACAAAATTTCAGTCCAAATTGCCTCAGCGAATTATCCAGATTCAAGAATACAAATTCAAACCAAACTAGGCATAATGTTATACACTCAGATAATTCATAACTGCTATAAAGATGCTGTGTGTGTGTGTTGTGTCCACCAAGACTTGAATTAAGCAAAGACTACACATGCTAAACAGCTCAAAACAGAAAATTATAGCCTAAATCAAGACTCATGTATACTTATGCAACAAAGACTGTTTCAACATATCAACACAAACTAAGGTTTAACAATGGGCTTAACTGCTTTATTGCTACTCACGAGGGCGATTGTCGCTCTTTCCTGCCGTGTTTATTGCTATTTTTTTTTTATAAATATAGCGAGTGCGTTTTGCGCTCCATCTCACTTTCCATTACCATTTAAATGAGTACGTTTTACGCTCCGTCTCGTCCCAATAGCAAGCATACCTATGTGTTTCCAAAGTTTGAATATCAATGTTTTATGCAGTCTAAGTTCATTTTCCACATATTTCTCTTTGTAAAACTACATTTTCTATCGAGCAATGCAACACATAATTCTTATACCTACAAGTGATTGTGAACACGGCCGTGCAAACCGAAAGCATTTAAACAACAACATGAATTTCATCGTGTAAAACATTATAGCTCAGCTCATGTTATCCAAAATACGCAAAAATCTTTCAAAATTCACTATCATCATTGGCTAGACAAAATTTTCGTAAGGCTAAACTTTGTGAGACATGCAAACGAAGAATATACTAACACAAGTAATAATGACTAAAAACAAAAAAATTCAACAAAAATTTTATATAACACACTGTAAACTAAACATGCACAAGCTATATAAAAATTTAAACTAAACATGCGAAGCTAGACATGTACATACTAAATGCAACTACACTACTACCCCCAATACCCCCAAACTTATAATATTCATTGTCCCAATGAATGAAGGTAAAGGGTGAAAGAGAACTCCCCTAATGATCAGCCGTACCACCCTCTTCGGGTGGTGAATCTGGTGGTGGATATGGCACTGCCGTCCCGAATGGAGGCCACTCGAGCATTGTCCCCTGCTGTGTAAATGCCTCTGCCAAGGACCTCGTTAACCCCATCGCAAACACTGAAAAATTGTCATACATGGCGTCGACTTTACCCTCCAACCTCCGGAGCTGTCGATCACCAGGAACAGTGGTAGAGTGGGTGGACGAGCCTGCCTCATCTGTCTGAAAGGGCTGCTGTGGTGGCTCGGGGAAAGTGGGCTGGAGAATAAATCCTCTTCCACGGGGGTGTGGTTCACCTCCTGCCCAATCCTCAAATTTCGCGATGGTGGCATGTGACGCCCCCAAAATAGGTATACATCACCTATTCTGAGTCGCCAAATACATGGTACAAAATACAAATATAATCTTTAATATACAACAAGAGAGCTGTGAGTTTTAATACAAATACTGTCTTCTAAACAATATCCAATCTCTGAATAAGTCCTCATTACATTTATTGTCACACTATTTAACAGAATAGTGAGGACTACTAATACTATCATCTGGACCGTCACTCCGCTCCCCGACTAGTCCCTTGCCACGTTCTCATTTCACGAAGAGAACAGGTGAAAGAAAAGGTGAGCTCAACTAGCCCAAAGAAGAAATATTATGACTAAGATAATGCAGAATAAATTATAAATAGTCTTCAACAATGTTAAACTGATAAAATATAATAGACATCAAGTTTAACTGCAGCGGAACAAGCAATCCATTAAAAGAGTCAAGTAGAGAATAAAATCTACTATCTTTTATGATTTAAAAGGTTTTTCATCACTTTTATGGCTGGGACTCAGCTTAATAAATAATCCACATCATCCCTGCTTCATGTGACGAATGTTTTCGGGAAAATACCTGTCATTGATCAGCTCTTGGAACTTCTCCCAAGACATCTTGAGGCCAGTTGGGTACATTTTCTGATTCTCACCGAAGAATCGCCTATTAACGCAACATAAAGGTGGAAAAGGGAACCTTTTGCTCCTCGGAGCATCTCAAGTCATCAAATATCTTGGTGATCTGCTTTAACCACGTCTCCGCCTTAAGTGGTTCTGGCTTTTTCTTTATGTGTTTGTGTCTATTCATTCATGTTTTATATTGTTTTGTAGGAATTGGGACAAAAGTTACTTGGATCGACGTTTGGGGTGGCTAGATTCGCGTTTTCGGCTTGCCATTTACATAGTAGTCACTTCAGAGCCAATTTGACTATAGCTTCGGACATTATTTCGAATAACTCAAAGAATAAAAGTTGTAGATCAACTTTTTCTCTTTCCGGATCATCTTGAATCATCAAAATCGGAGTTCGGACGAAGAAGTTATGGCCATTTTCCCAAAGGACGTCGGAGCAGAAAATGTCAGAACTTGTAATGTTAGGGCGCTATTCTTAGTTCATTTCAAGCAAGGGGCGCTATAAAGCGATGTCTCGAGCGTCGTTCCCGGTATTTGGGGCACCGGGAAGAAGAGGTTGGGTGTGGCCTGGACGCGTTTTGGGCGAATTTTGACACCTTTTTGACTCCAAATTGGATTGGGTTTGTTCTTAAGCTCAAAATTAGACTTGTAACCTATAAATACATGATGTAAGGCATAAACTAAGAGGGGATTACATAGATTAGACTAGATTAAACATTCCTTTAGATTAGAACATAACCCTAGTTCTTATTAGTTTTGGAGATTGAAGCAACTTGGAGACCATTGAAGATTCAAAGCAGGAGCGAAAGAGGAGTCTCAAGGCCACTGACAATAGATTATATTCTCTTCTCTTCTCTTACATTTATCTTTTAATGTCTATTCAATTGTGGATTCTTGATTTTAATTTATTAATTATGAACTAACTCTTTCATTAAGATTTCAATTGAACTTTTTATGATTATGAATAGATTATTTGATTTATTCTAATTATTTATGTTGAAGTGAATTGTTCATCTTGCTTTGTACTTTTTGATTAATTATCTGATCAGTAATTACCTTGTTACTCTAGAAGGAATTGAGAAAGGAATTCTAGGGTTAGAACTGAGCATGGTGACATGTGACTTAGTTATTTGCACAGTGAATAATTAGGTTTGTGAATAGAATGAGAATATCTATTTGTCGCATGTAACACATAAGGAATTGGGATTGTAACGAGTTTAATTCAATTATTTTGCATAGAGATATAGCAAAATTAATCTGGGTTAAATAGAAGACAATTGATCACTTGAGAGAGGGCTTTTGGAATTTAAGAATTCCTGTTAATAATTCAGTAGATATAATAATTGGGATAATTGGATAATTGGTTTATAGTTCATAATTGGGGATATTGGAGTCTTAGCCTTTATTTATTTGAATTCATTTATAAAGTAACCTAGTTTTAATTGATTAAGTTAGTTTTCTTAATTAGAAATATCATGATTTGAAATTGTTTAAATAAAATTGATTTGGTTAAGAGTTAGTAATTGGTAATTTTTATTAAATAATTCCTCGTGGGAACGATACTATACTCTACTTTCACTTTATTACTTGTTGACCGTGTATACTTGCACGTATTCATTGATTGCGAAATTGATCAACAAGTTTTTGGCGCCGTTGCCGGGGAATTAATTTAATAATTATTTACCAATATTAATTTCAATCAAAATATTCTTAATTTAAACATTTTTATTTTTATTTTTATTTTTCATTCTCTTCCTATATTTCTCTCTTTTCAGGTACCATGGATGACTTTGTGTATCAATGGCCATACACGAACATGACTCAACCAAGGGAAACAAGGATTGATGGACTTAATACATTTTCTGCATTGTCAGCACAGATTGAGACACTTTCGAGGAGTTTAGAAGCTTTTGAAGCTCAACGTCGTCAAAGTGTGGTGGTTACTTGTGATTATTGTGCTGGAAATCATATGAGTCATCAATGCGCCATCGGTTTCGAGCCGGTACAGTATAGTGGTGATTACCCCAACAATTATGTCTATCCCAACAACTATCATCAGGATTGGGGGTATCACACGGATTTTTCATGGAGTAACAATAAAGCTCAAGCGCCGAGACAACAAAATACATCCGAATTTCAAAATCAGACACAACAACCAGATCAGAAATCAAGTTTTGAAGAAGCCTCGGAAAAACTTATTAGAGCTTCTGAAAAAAAGAACGAGGAAAATGAGAAAAAATTTAATCAAATAGAGCTAAATTTGCAAAGCCAAGGTGCGTCGATAAAGAATATGGAAAATCAATTGGGGTAGATAGTGCATGCGTTAAACAACCGTCCTCAATACACTTGGCTCTATGACGTGAATTCTGAGACTGATGGTGAGCCCGAACCAAATCTGCAACCGGATGTGCCAAATGATAGAGATGTTGAAAGAGAGGAAAGATTTGGAGACCAAGAAAATGAGATCGGCGAAGATCTAACTTTGAGTACCAACGAAGATGAGCCAATTTTGATAGTGTCCCATGTACCTTCTCCACCAAAGTTCAATAATCCGAGCAGTTTTGCAAAACCATGCCCAATTGGAAGTTATGTCATCGGCAAAGCTCTTGGTAACGTAAGAGCTAGTACAGTTGTGGAGTCATGGTGGGATGAAAATGAGAAGATAGAGGAAGATTCCTTTATGTTTATTAAGCTTCAATGCCCTAAACTGATCATCGACATAATGGAGGAAACACCTAGTGGTTTTCCGTTCTTAATGGGGATCCTTTCTATAAAGAGCATGCTAGGTGACTTCAATTCAAGGATTTTTGCTAATGGAAACCTCCCAAAAGAGACATTGCTACTGATGGATGGAGGATTCCTCAATTTTCGTAGGGGAATTGGATAGAGAATTGAAGAAGTCAGGCTGAAACTATAAAATAAGCACTTATTGGGAGGCAACCCAAGTTCAATTTTTATTTTTAGTTTTTATTAAGTTTTATATTAGTAGTTTTGAATTTGCATTTATTTAGGATTTAATAAAATTGCTTCTATCATGGTTTTATAGGTTATTCAAGTCAAATTCAAGTGTGGTGCCCAATTTGTTCCATGTGCTAGCTTTATTCTCCAAACTTAGCGGACAAGGAGGAAAATTGCTATATTTTCGTGGAAGTCCTCTGCTTTAATTTTTTCTATTGTAGCCATTGAGGAAAATGTCTAGTTTAAGTTTGGGGGCATTTTAGTGTCGTACTGCATATAGTTAGTTATCTGCATAGTTATTTTTTTTATGTGTTAGCATTATGTTTTTTTTAGGTTGCATATAATACATGGTATTTTTTTTTGCATCTTCATATATGTGTTCATGTAGTATAATTGCATTTTTTTTTATTTTTGCATGAATCTGTGTGATAGGTTGGTGTGGTCTTAGCTTGGCCTATGATAAGATTGGTTTTGCATGTTAACTTGAACAGTGTTGATAATTGATGATGAGTTCTAATTTTAATCATGATGATAATTTGAGCCTATCTGAAACTTATGTAACCGGTTAGCACTTAAAGTTTAACTGTTTTAATCCACTTGGTTCAAGGGTTTCATAATTTGTTTCTGAGGGAAAATCTTTGTTAAAATTTAAGGAAATTAGTGAACTGGCGGTAAAGGTTGGAATGACGTAAAAGCTTGAGTTTGGGGGAATCTATGGGATATATATACTAAAAAAAATTGATGAAGAGAAAAAAAAAATAGAAAATCCAGAAAATAGAAAAAAAAAAGAAAAGAGATGATGAAAAAAAAAAGAAAGAAAGAGAAAAACCGTGGTTAGTTTTGTTTCGGGGCCTTTGTTACTTGAGAAAGAAACGCTCAAGGGGTGTCTTAACACCTAGCACCCTAAGGTCTTATATGGTGCTGGAGTCGTTGGTTGAAAGCTCGCTAAGGGGTGACCTTTGTTAGCCTAATGGAATGAGACATTGCATGACCATAAAAAAAACACGAGAAAGAGCAAAAATGCCCTCGTGGTTGAATAAAAGTATAAATAAACTCAGATTTACCCTTAGATTTGGTAATTGCTTAGTTTTAACTGGAGTTGTCATGTTCACAAAAGTAATTGAATTGGAACTGAAATTTTCCTTATAAGAAGTTTGTTATGTGATTATCTTGAACTGTGGTTGGTTAGAATGGTTAACAAGCACACACACACAACATGGGTGATGATAGGTTTGGGTTGACTAATTGGTTAGAGTTATGGATTTTGAATTGATTGGATATATTGTTTGAGTACCAATGGTATCTTTGAGGCCTGTTGCTACATATCATACTGATTTATTACTCGGTTCGTAGGTATATTAGGAAGTAGATTATGCATATGCATTCATTTAGTTGAGTTATTTTGTTTATTTTTAGTTCTTTTGTGCTTTTGCTTGAGGACAAGCAAAGGTTTAAGTTTGGGGGTATTTGATGAATGGGTAATATACCCATGAATTGGATACATTCGGGCTTAATTTATTGTTGTTCTCAAGTCTTTTAGGATGTTTTTATGTGTTTGTGTCTATTCATGCATATTTTATATTGTTTTGTAGGAATTGGGACAAAAGTTACTTGGATCGACGTTTGGGGTGGCTAGATTCGCGTTTTTGGCTTGCCATTTACATAGCAGTCACTTCAGAGCCAATTTGACTATAGCTCCGGACAGTATTTCAAAAACCTCAAAGAATTAAAGTTGTAGATCTACTTTTCTTCTTTCCGGGTCATCTTGAATCATTAAAATCAAAGTTCAGACGAAGAAGTTATGGCTATTTTCCCAAAGGATGTCGGAGCAGAAAATGTCGAATCTTGTAATGTCAACGGGCGTATTATTCTTAGTTCATTTCACGGGCGCTTATAAGAAGATGTCTGAGCGTCCTTCCAGTATTTGGTATTTGAGGGAAGAAGGTTAAAAGTGCGGACTGGACGCATTTTGGTAAATTTGACACCTTTTGACTCCAAATTGGATTGGGTTTGTTCCTAAGCTCAAAATTAGACTTGTAACCTATAAATACATGATGTAAGGCATAAAATAAGAGGGGATTACACAGATTAGACTAGATTAAACATTCCTTTAGATTAGAACATAACCCTAGTTCTTATTAGTTTTGGAGATTGAAGCAACTTGGAGACCATTGAAGATTCAAAGCAGGAGCGAAAGAGGAGTCTCAAGGCTACTGACAATAGATTATATTATATTCTCTTCTCTTACTTTTATCTTTTAATGTCTATTCAATTGTGGATTCTTGATTTTAATTCATTAATTATGAACTAACTCTTTCATTAAGATTTCAATTGAACTTTTTATGATTATGAATTGATTATTTGATTTATTCTAATTATTTATGTTGAAGTGAATTGTTCATCTTGCTTTGTGCTTATTGATTAATTATCTTATCAGTAATTACCTTGTTACTCTAGAAAGAATTGAGAAAGGAATTCTAGGGTTAGAACTGGGCATGGTGACATGTGACTTAGTTATTTGCACAGTGAATAATTAGGTTTGTGAATAGAATGAGAATATCTATTTGCTACATGTAACACATAAGGAATTGGGATTGTAACGAGTTTAATTCAATTATTTTGCATAGAGATATAACAAAATTAATCTGGGTTAAATAGAAGGCAATTGATCACTCGAGAGAGGGCTTTTGGCATTTGAGAATTCCTGTTAACAATTCAGTAGACATAATAATTCGGATAATTGGACAATTGGTTTATAGTTCATAATTGGGGATATTGGAGTCTTAGCCTTTATTTATTTGAATTGATTTATAAAGTAACCTAGTTTTAATTGATTAAGTTAGTTTTCTTAATTAGAAAAATCATGATTTGAGATTTAAATAAAATTGATTTGGTTAAGAGTTAGTAATTGGTAATTTTTATTAAATAATTCCTCATGGGAACGATACTCTACTTTCACTTTATTACTTGTTGACCGTGTATACTTGCACGTATTCATTGATTGCGAAATCGATCAATAGCTTTCCCAAAAACTCCGGTGGTCCCAGCTCCATGAATTTCTTAGCGATGACCGACCGTGGATTGCCATTATTTTTACTTGCATTATGAACAGGAGCCGCCTTCGCCTGATATTGCATGAATTCTAAAAAGCTCCTAAATGTACCATCGTTCGTCAATTGATCAGTGTTATTGTTTACAGGAGGATTATCGCCATCCTGTTGCACATTGTCCTGATTATTGATCTGTGGAGACTCAACGGTCTCCTGTGCTCCATTGCTTATCTCAACATTTTCAAATGCCATTTTCAAATACTGCCACAAAACAAGGGTTAATTAACATATCACATATTATCTCTATACTTTGACCGACCAATTAAATACCAAATAAACTTAGGTAGGTCATACTAGCGAAGGAATTCCCGTCTCTCCCTCCTAATTCTTGTCTCATATCTCTCACCGGTGATCATATCCCTAAGCTTTGATACTAATCTGTGACGCCCCCAAAATAGGTATACATCACCTATTTCGAGTCGCCAAATATATGGTATGTAATACAAATATAATCTTTAATATACAACAAGAGAGTCATGAGTTTTAATACAAAATCATCTTCTAGACAATATCCACTCTTAGAATAAGTCCTCATTACATTTATTGTCACACTATTTAACAGAATAGTGAGGACTACTAATACTATCATTTGGACCGTCACTCTATTCCCCGACTAGTCCCGGTTACGTTCTCATTTCCTGAAGAGAATAGTGAAAGAAAGGGTGAGCTCAACTAGCCCAGTAAGAAATATTATGACTAAGATAATGCAGAATAAATTATCAATAGTCTTCAACAATGTTAAACTGATAAAATATAATAGATATCAAGTTTAACTGCAGCGGAACAAGCAATCCATTAAAAGAGTCAAGTAGAGAATAAAATCTACTATCTTTTATGATTTAAAAGTTTTTTCATCACTTTTATCGCTGGGACTCAGCTTAATAAATAATCCACATCATCCCTGCACCACGGCCAAGGATATTCATTAGTATCACGACCATAAATTATCCATGCACTACGAGCCAAAGATATTCATGTATTCATCGATGGTCATGATCATGCCAACAACTGTCCATCAATGCACTACGGGCCAATGAGGACTTTTACCACATCATTTGTAACATTACGGTCATGATTACACCGAATAATCCCTAGTCATAATCTTACCAAGTCCAACTATGCACTACAGGCCACAGATGACTTTAAAAAAAAATATAAACATGAGGATGATGACAATGATATAAGAATTCAATAAAACAAGTTCAAGAATTAATTTGTCCAGGAACTAATAACGTCCAAATTGTCAACATGATACTTCTTTGTAGAGTAAAATTCAAGAATGCTTAGAAGAATATTTTCATTAAAAGATACTGGATAAAGCGCAAATATCAAGGATATTCCACTAATTTCATGGAGTATAGAAGTCAAAACTTTAACCAACTAAGTATAATAAAGAATGGAATAACAAAAGAAATCACCATGCATGCGGTACTTCGCATAGACAAGTTATTCCAACAGAATAATAAATAACGGAACCATGTCAGGCGAAATTCACACCAACAGGATGTTCCAACAGAATAATAAAGAATGGAATAACAACAGAAATCACCATGCATGCGGTACTTCGCATAGACAGTTTATTCCAACAGAATACTAAATAACGGAACTAGGTCAGGCGAAATTCGCACCGACAGGATGTTCCAACAGAATAATAAAGACGGAACCAGGTCCGACGTAAAACGCACAGACAGGATATTCCAACAAAATAATAAAGACGGAACCAGGTCCGGCGTAAAATGCACAGACAGGATATTCCAATCGAATAATAAAGAATGGAATAACAGAAGAATTTCACCAAGTATAGGGTAGTGGCACAGATACAAAAGTTATTCCAATGTAATAATAAAGAATGGAATAATGTAAGTTCTCTTCATGAATACAAAATAAATAATACCCCTTACCGTAAAAGAAACTTGATATCGGAGTAGTGAAGTAGAAGAATACTTTTCTTCTTTCTCTCTATAATTTCTCTCTCTAATGTTTTAGTGAATTCATAAGAAATAATGAAGGAATGAGCTTTTATTTATAAAAGAATGGACTGCATAGTAACTAATTCATGAACAGTCCAGATTGATTTACTTTTAATCGGACGGTCCATATTTAAAGCAAAATCTTTTAAATAAAATATAATATATTCTATTTATAATCTAATAAAACGAATAACTTTATAAAAGTATTCTGTTTTATATAAAAAGATTTTACTATACAAAACACTATGCATGCACTATGCAACACTATGCAGGCACTATGCAATACTATGCAGGCACTATGCAACACTATGCATAATAAAATATCATATATTCTAATTATTGTCTAATAAAATAGATAACTTTATAAAAGTATTCATGCTTTTTATATAAAAAGATTTTACTATTAGCCTAATAAAACGAATAACTTTATAAAAGTATTACATTTTATATAAAAAGCTTTTCTCATTTTATTACATTAATAATACTAATAAAATAAAACTTATATATATATATATATATATATAACAATCAACAATAATTGAATCAAATAACGTGAGATATTATTGATTTGACGCCCCCAAAATAGGTATACATCACCCATTCTGAGTCACCAGATATCACTCTATAAAAATCAAATACAAACTTCATTTATACAACTATTGAATTGTCGTGCAGAGTACGACAACAGATAAGCTGTGAGTTTCAATACAAAATCTATGTAACTCTCATGGTGCCTCGACCACTACACCTTACAAATTACTTTACATAAAATTATAATCAAAAACTGTTTTAGAAATTAAAATCTTTGGAAAGTGCTCAAGGAAACCTTCATACATGGGAGGCCATGCGTCTAGGTTATAATAGATATCATATGTCCACAGAATTATCCTTGGTTGAACTAATAGACCCCAAAGAAAAACGAGAAGATTACTATCATCTTCTATGCAATGGTGAGTCTTCTCTTGACAGATAACTATCTCCACTCTCTCTAAGTGAAAATTATATTTCAAATAAACTCCAAGATCGTATACATAGTGCTCGTAGATATACTCAGCAAGTGGATGTGCACAACCCTGTCTTATGATAACCCGAGGTGGTATGTCATTAGACATCTTGTATGATAGTGGCAAAACACCCTTCCAAAGTTGGGTTCACCTAACCCTATTCGGTTCACCAAAGTTAAATATCAAATGACATATACAATACGACACACTTATATAAAGTTCTTAATAAAATTATTTCCATACTATTTAGGAGAACCTCAACGATTTATAGACCACCGCTCTATTCCCTGTTATCCCCCTCAATCGACCCAAATTTACACTCTTATTACGAAAGGAATTGTGAAGCAAAAGGGTGAGCACAACTAGCCCAAAGAAAGAATATCATAACTAAAGATAATTTAATTATCAATAGCTTTCATCAATAATAAATCGTAGATTTAGAACATATGGTAGATGATAAAACTTTTCAACCATAGTTGCAGCGGGAACGGGCATTCCATTAAAAGAGTCAAATAGACCATCGATCTATTATCTTCTATGTTAAAAGTTCACCAATAATGTTTTATCCTCAGTAACATCAATCAAAAATTTCATCCACAATCATATGAATAACTCATAATCATAATTGTGATTCTGAATTCCTTTTTCGCACCCAAGACGAAGATAATTTTCATCACCTATCTTCACCTAAAACATCAACAATCATGGTTATACCAAATCACAATTCCTTCTCATAATCATACTAACAAATTCATCTTTGCACTACGGCCAAAAGATATACAATTGTATAACCAATAACGTTGAGACTCAGCTTAATAAATAAACCACATCATCGATTCATCCCTGCACTACGGCCAAGGATATTCGTTAAATCACATCCATGAATTAATATTTCATTCTTCGAGACTCAAATTTCAATAATTAATCCACATCATCGAATCATCCCTGCACTACAGGCCAAGGATATTCGTTAATATCACGACCACGAATTATCTATGCACTACGGGCCAAAGATAATCTTGTTTTCATCAACGGTCCTGATCATGCCATAAAACAATTCATCTTTGCACTCTTGGCCAAGAGAATCCATAGCCATAATCATACCAAAAAGCGCCCATCAATGCACCACGGGCCAATGAGGACTTTTTCCACATCATTTGTAACATTACTGGCCATGATTATACCGAATAATCCTCGGTCATAATCATACTAAGTCCATCTATGCCCTACAGCCACATGTATGACTTTCAACAAAATATAAATATGAGGATGATGACAATGATATACGAATTCAATAAAACAAGTTCAAGAATTAATTTATCCAGGAACTAATAACGTCAAAATTATCAACATGATACTTCTTTGTAAAGTAAAATTCAAGAATGCTCAGAAGAATATTTCCATGAAAAGATACTGGGTGAAACGCAAATATCAATGATATTCCACTAATTTCATGGAGTGTAGAAGCTAAAACTTTAACCAACTGAGTATAATAGAATATATAAAACTGCAAATAGATTTTCGTCCGCCATGCGGTAATCCACGTATACAGATCATTTCCACAATTTAATAAGGAATGAATACAAAGGATCATTCACCATGCATGTGGTAATCCACATAGACAGGTTATTCCAATAGAATAATAAAGAATGGAATAACAGAAGAAATCACCATGCATGCGATAGATCGCACCGACAGGTTATTCTCAACAGAATAATAAAGAATGGAATAACAACAGAAATCACCAGGTATACGACAATCCACGTATACAGGTTATTCCAACAGAATAATAAAGAATGGAAATACAACAGACATCACCAGGTATGCGGTAATCCACATATATAGGTTATTCCAACAGAATAATAAAGAATGGAATAACAACGGACATCACCAGGTATACGGTAATCCGCGTATACAGGTTATTCCAATAGAATAATAAATGGAACCAGGTCAGGGGAAATTCGCACTGACAGGATATTCTGACAGAATAATAAAGAACAAAATAATAGAAGAATTTCACAATGTATGCGGTACTTCGCAGAAACAGGTTATTCCAACATAATAATATAGAATGAAATAATAGAAGAATTTCACATATATATGCTAAGATTGGTAGTAAAAAAAAGTTATTCCAACATAATAATATAGAATGGAATAACATAGGGATTTCACTAAGTATAGGGTATGCCGCATATACAAGTTATGTATAGGGTATGCCGCGTATACAGGTTATTCCAATAGAATAATAAAGAATGGAATAATGTATGATTTCACCAAGTATAGGGTATGTGGCAGATCACGAGGTTATGTATATAGGTATGTCACAGATACAAAAGTTATTCCAATGTAATAATAAAGAATGGAATAACAGAAGTTCTCTTCATGAATAAGAAAGAAATAATACCCCTTACTATAATAATAATATCCCTTACCTTAGAAGAAGTTGGATACTGGAGTAGTGAGGAGGTAGTTGCATTTCTTCTTCTCTCTCTCTATAGATTTTCTCTCTATAATCTCTCTATAATTTCTCTCTATAATTTTTCTCTCTCGAGTTTCTCAGTGAATTCGTAAGAAATAATGAAGGAATGAGCTTCTATTTATAGAAGAATGGAATGAATAGTAACTAATTCATGAACGGTCCAGATTGACTTAGTTTTAAACAGACGGTCCATATTAAAACTTAAAGCAACGGTCCATACTGATTCACTATTAAAACTTTTAAACCAGCGATCCATATTGATTCACTATTATAACTTTTTCACCAGCGGTCCATATTGATTTACTATTATAACTTTCCACCAGCGGTCCATATTGAATGCACAATACTAGAGTGAATAGTAATCAGGTGAATAGTAATCAGGTGAATAATATTGTACCCAAATACCCGAATGCACAATACTAGAGTGAATAGTAATCAGGTGAATAGTAATCAGGTGAATAGTAACTCGTGAATAGTAACTCATGAATAGTAACTCATGAATAGTTACTCCGACACAAAAAGTGCCCCGAATACCTGATTGAACAATATAACCTCCAGACATCAATTACTATTGAAATAAATGTTTAACACAAATAATTTCAACACAATGGAACTATCAATTCATCTTTAATCAACACGAACTTATCCATCATTAATATCATAACTCACAATATTTAACAACCAGGTTGTTCCCAGGAAAGAGGGGGCTTTCCGATAAGGATTTCTCCCTATTGGCGCGCAATTAGATTATCTAACCTCTCCTTGACAGAACTTCTAGACATTGTAAATATTATAATTTAATAATATGAATAACTTTGTCATCTCAATTATTGATTTAATAATTTATCATATTATACAGATGATACTGTGACAATAATCGAATCAATAATATGAGAGATATGATGCAACAATTACTGTAGCAATAATTGAGTATAACTGAGTGACTTATCACGTAAGCATCAATAATCAATACCGTGTGCTACTATGCAACCACACGTATTACTGTATTTTTAGTACTGGGTAATTCAACAGGTTTAACGGTAAAACCTCCGCCGTTATTTTCATAAAATATTTTTGTCGTTTTCTAACTACGACAGTACTTCCGTTGTGGGTTCACCAATGATTGTGCCGTCGTACGGATATTCCCGACAAAAAGAATATTCCCCGACCAAACGAATATAATATGACAACTTGCTTACTTTGAAAATTTTTCAAATATCACCCTTAACTTTAAACTTTTATCAATTTAACTATCCGTGTGCTACTATGCAACCACACGTATTACTGTATTTTTAGTACTGGGTAATTCAACAGGTTTAACGGTAAAACCTCCGCCGTTATTTTCATAAAATATTTTTGTCGCTTTCTAACTACTAAAGACTTCCATTGTGGGTTCACCAATGATTGTCTTGCCGCATGACGGATATTCCAAACAAAAAAGAATATTCCCCGACCAAACGAATATAATATGACAACTTGCTTACTTTGAAATTTTTTCAAATATCACCCTTAACTTTAAACTTTTATCAATTTAACTATTTACCAAAATAGAAAAATTGAATACCTTTATTTTAAAAAATTCGGGGTCTCACAATCTCCCCTCCTTATGAAATTTTGCCCTCAAAATTTACGTACCTGGTAGTTCGAAGAGATGAGAATATCTTGCTTTCTTTTCGGATTGTACCTCCCGGTTATATCCTTTGTATTATGATTTTTCCATTGCTCATCTCTTGTATTTCAGATATCATTCTAGAATATATCTTCAAAACAAAGGTCAATTGACATATCACAAATTGTCAACTTATGAAGTAAAAATGTCGGCTTAGGTAAGTCACACACTAATGAAGTATATAACTCGTCTCTCCCCTCCTAGTTCTAGACTCATATCTCCGCCATCGACCATATCCCTAAGCTCTGATACCAAATGTGATGCCCCCAAAATAGGTATACATCACCCATTCTGAGTCGCCAGATATCACTCTATAAAAATCAAATACAAACTTCATTTATACAAGGCTGTGCCGTCGTACGAATATTCCCCGACAGCAAGAATATTTCACGACCAAACGAATATTCCACAACAACAATGAATATTTTATAACCACTTGCTTATTTGAAATATTTACGCATTTTTACCCATAACTAACCACATTAATCAAATCAACCCTTACTATTTCAAAATAATAAATAGAGGAATTTAAATTTCATTTATTAATAATTTGGGGTCTTACACTAACAACCTTACGAAAACAATCAATTTTGGCATGATGAGTAGTTAACCAATCAATCCCTAAAATCACATCAAAAGAAATTATCTTTAAAGAGATAAGGTCAACAGGTAAGGTGATTGTGCCAACTTGGATCAAACAAAATTTATAAACAGTGGATGTGATGAAAGTTTCTCCTAACGGAGTCTCCACAGATAAATCAAAGTCTAATTTCTCCTGAGTTAAGTTTAAACGTTGAGCACAAGAGAGAGATAAATGAATGGGTAGCACCCCAGATCAAGTAAGGTAAAACTTCGTAAGAATTTATGATTAGCTTACCCGTGATCACCTCGTTTGGGTTCCTCGCATTTTGACCAGTCACGACAAATGTTCTTCCAGGAACCGTTGACTTTGACTTTTCTCGGGATGACTTTTTTTGAGTCACCGCCCTCACTGAACTTGGTTTCGCTACCGTACAATCTCGAGCGATATGTCCTTCCTTTCCACAATTATAGCATACCTTGAACTGTTGTGGGCAGTTTGGACTGATATATCATTCTTTCCCGCATTTGTAGCATATGACCGGTGGTCGTTCTCCTCCCTTGGAACCAGTTACTGCTGGTGTTGACGTCTTTGCATTGTCGTTGTTGTACCTTCTCTTTTTAAAATCTCCTTCTGACTCGCGTCTTCTATTCTCATGGCCATGATTACCACCAGAGTGGTTGCCGTTCTTGTCCGTATTCTTCTTCCTCCACTGATTATCGTTGTTTTGATGACTGCTGTCACCGATATGATCCTGGTTATGGTCCCTTGGTTGAACGTACTCGTTATCTCGCTCTAACAATTAAGCCCTATTGACAACATCTGAATAGAGAGAAAATTTATGAGAAATGAGATACTGACGTATGCCGAGTTTCAAACTTCTTAGAAACATCCGCGTCATACGTTCCTCATTCTCCACCAAATGAGGTGCAAAACTGGATAACTCTGCGAAATTCGTCTCGTACTGAGACATCGTCATGTTATTCTGCTCCAGTCTAATAAACTCCACTTCCTTCATATGACGAATACTTTTAGGAAAGTACTTGTCATTGAACAATTTCTAAAATGTCTCCCAAGACATGCTAAGTGCGGCTGGATGGGTACGCTTCACAAACTCCCACCAGTAATCTGCCTCATTACGGAACTTAAAGGTGGCGAATGGCACCTTCTACTCCTCCGTGCATCCCAAGACATCGAGTATCTTGGTAATTTGTTTAACCCACGTCTCCGCCTTAATCGGATCCGGCTTTCCCTAGAATTCTGGTGGTCCCAACTCTTTGAACTGCTTGGCTGTGAAAAATCGTGCGTTGTTATCATTTCCACTGGTGTTTTGAACACGAGTCTCCCTCGTTTGATTTTGCATGAACTGCAGAAAGCTTCTAAACATCTCGTCGTTCATCATCTGCTTAGTGGTGTTGTTCACAGGAGGAACATTGTCAGCCTGTTGCACGTTCTCCTCATTGGTAAGTACAGGCATCTCTACGGTCTCATTTACTCCACTGTAAAAATTCTCGGTTGCCATTCTTAAATACTGCCATAAAACAAGGGTTAATTAATCCAATTAACATATCACATAATATCCCTATATTATGACCGACCAACAAATAAGCTTAGGTAGGACACACTAGCGAAAGATTTACTCGTCTCTCCCCTCCTAGTTGTATTCCCCGATCTCTGCCAAAGATCATATCCCTAAGCTCTGATATCAACTGTGACGCCCCCAAAATAGGTATACATCACCCATTTTGAGTCGTCAATAATATGGTACAGAAAAAAAACTACAACTTTATTAATACAACATATAAATTGTGAGTTTAAATACAGATATTGCCATCTAGACAATATCCACACCCAAATAAGTCCTCATTACAATTATTGATACATTATTTTATAAAAATGGTGAGGACTACTAAGACAACTTCTAGAACCATCATTCCATACCCCGACTTGTACTCGATACATTCTCGCCTCTTGAGAAGAAAAATGGAACAAAAGGAAAGGGTGAGCTCAACTAGCCCAGTAAAGAACATTATGACTAAGATAATATAGAACAAATTATCGTTAGTCTTCAACAGGGAAAATTTGATAGAGTATAATAAACAACAAGTTTCAGATCAATATTCGCAGCGGAAATAATAATTCATAGAAGAGTTACGTAAAGAATGAAATCTACTATTATCTATGAATTTAAAAGTCCGTCATCAATATTTTATCCCTGTAACATCAATCAATATACATCATAAATCAAATATTCATCTTTGCACTGCAGGCCAAAGATATTCATCAGTTGGTCATGTTCATCTCAACATCTGTTCATCTTTGCACTACGGGTCAAAGATATTCATCATAAAATCATTAATCCTTGCACTACAGGCCAAAGATATTCAATTATATCATCATTTAGGACTGAGGATGATGAAAAATATTTTAAAGAAAACGAATCCAGTGAAACAAAAGAATAAACATTAAGGATTCGTATTTCGGTTTATCCGTGTCCAAAAATACCTTATAAATAATCATAGTGGAGTAAAATTCAAGAATGATCAAAACATGGATACAATCAAAGCTAGTATCCATAATAGATATTTTGGATGAGAAACAAAAATTTAATTTTTCTGTGAATAGTGTCGTATTCATGAATAGTGCCGTATACGTGAATAATGCCGTATACGTGAATAGTAACCCCAACATAGAAAGTTCCAAATTTGATTAAAAGTTCAGATCAATACTTCGGCATAATGATATTGAAAGAAATAATATCATATATGAAGAAAATAACATCCCTTACCTCGAAAGAATAGTACTTCTGGCTGGACTATTGAATATAGTACTGAAGGAACTTACACCGTATAGCAACACTCAAAGTATCAAAATACTCACATGAATACGCTCAATATAGAGAGAGAAAGAGATAGTAAACTTCAGTTTCTGGTGTGATTTTCAATTCTAACTTAAGCACCCTATTTATAGGAAAATGCTTAGAACACCAAAGCAGAAAATTTAATAAAATATAAATATATATATAACAATTTCCTACGCCCAGTTTTTTAGTCCAAGATCAGCCACTCAAGTAGCCTACCTGACAAAAAATGTTTTTCATAACAAAAATCATTTAAACTCCAAAAAAATAATAATTAATTATTCAGAAACTTCAATAATTCACAATAAATAGCTTTTTTATCAGAAAAATTCGAACCTCATGCCTTTTCCATAGGAAATTCCATTATCTACAACTTTGCAGAAGAAAGTTTTTCCAAATTCTAAACAAAAATTGACCGAAATCCACAAACAGGCGATTTTACAGGCTATAATCAAATTTCAGTCAGAAAATGGGGTCCACCGACATGAAAAACATGTTTTTAACATTTTTAGTAACAAAAATACTCCTCCTTCACATATACTCTTATATCCCACATTCATTGTAAAAATATCACCATTATTATATTATTAGAATATAATAATATATTTAAATGAATTATTTTATCAGAAAAAGATAAAATATTAATTTTTAACAATTGTCACATTAAAAATTTTCTCCATCTATATCCACATAAAATCAATATTTTCCTCATCATATAAATTAATAATTAATTATTAACAAATAATATTACGAGAATCACAATATCGATAACCAGCGGCCCTCAGAAAGAGGGGCTTTCAATAAGGATCTCTCTCATCTTGGCCAAGCAATTAGATGACTAAACCTCTCCTTAGACAGAACTTTCTAGACATTGCCAATAATGTTATCCAATAATATTATTCAGATAATATGAATTATTGCTCCGATAATGAAAAATACTGTGTAGTGACAATTATTGAAACAATAGTAATATAAAATATCAACGCATCAATTATTGAATCAATAAAATAAAATACTGAACAGTAATTACTGTAACAATTATTAAGTAGAGCCTTCTTACATAAGAATAAATAATTGGTGCAATACCGTGTGCTACTGTGTTTTAACCACTGAGTATTTCAACAGTATTAACGGTAACAACTACGCCGTTAATTATAAACAACTTATATTTTTCGTTTTCTTCATCCAATCGCTTTCCATTATGGGGCCCACATTAAGATCGCTGCTACCGTCGCATTTAATATTCCCCATGCAAAGAAGAATATTCCACGACCAATCGAATATTTCCCGACAACAATAAATATTTTATAACCACTTGCTTGTTTGAAATATTTGCGCATTTTACCCATAACTAATCATATTAATCAAATTAACCCTTACTATTTCAAAATAATAAATAGAGGAAAAATTCGATTTTATTTATAATAAGTTGGGGTCTTACAGTACATGTCGTATTGATCAATATTGTCAATGAGAATGTGGATAAATTGAATGGAAAATCTATCCTTAAGTCAAGATTTATTCAGATCCCGATAATCCACGCAAACTTGCACCTTTCCTCCCGGTTTAGGCACGGGGACTATGTTGGATAGCAATTCAGGGTATGTAGACACCATGATGATGCCAGCTTGAAATTGTTTAACAATTTCTTCTTTAACCTTTAAACTCCACTCAGGTTTTAATCGCCTGAGCTTCTGCCTGACTTGCTTGAATCCCTCTTTAATGGGAAGACAATGAATGACGATGTCAGTTGTGACGCCCCCAAATCAGGGTCTCTTTCAACCCGATATATGGTGCTCCACGGTGCTACAGTTCACACAAACATTCAATTGAAATACCTCAAAAGAATGAATATGTCCTATAAATATTCCAAAACAATACTAATATTCCCCAGGTTCCTTATAACCGTTACATTCGTTCTTGTCATAATAGCAAATATTATCATTACAAACCTATACTATTACAATAAGTAACCTACAGGTTCGCCTTAGCCTCTTCTTTATCCTTGTCGAATCCTTCGATCCGTTCGGTCCTAGCTGCATTCATATGATTCAAGCAAGAGTGAGCATAACAAGCTCAACAAGTACAACAATTTATTTTAAACAACATGCTTGAAACATAGGAATCATATATCTTCAGTAACTGAACAATAGTTACGAAGTACTATCGATAATTCAAAATAGCACTTCATTTCCTTCAAAATGTTTTACAACAACAACATTTAGTAAAACATCAATTCTGGCTCAAGACCATGAGCGTTTCATAGTTTCTTTGAAAAGGATAACCCGACACTAAGTCCGTAAGTCCGACATATCTTACGAGCACTTTTGGGGGATCAACCCATAGTACCCTATGTTGATCAACACTACATCCTCTTAAATGTATGTACGTTTAAGTTTTTGAAGCCTCGCGTGCCCATCGAATAATCGATGAAAAATACATTTGTTTATTCATACTCAGGCTTACCTTGAATCCTTACCAAACAATTGGCGTAGGATAGCGTTATTAATTCTATATTGAAAGACTTGTAAATAAATCAATCAACTCTTCAAGATTAGTCTAGCCGAGATAAAACTGGTATCAACCCTTTAGTAAAATATTTTATGCCTTCCCATAACATGAATCACAGAAAACTTGGCTAACACGAAGGTTAGACAAGCGTTTAAGAAAAACTTGCCTTTAGCGTCTGCTACAGTATAATAACTTTTCCTTTGAGTCTTTACAGTCTCTACAATACATAACCACATAACATACCACATTAGGTCAAGAATGAACTTACATGATTCCTAATAAATCTTACCCTTCATCTCAATCTAAATCCTGACTTAGATTGTTATTATTGGTTCTGGCTTATCGTTATAACTTACATCATTCTAACTAACTTCTTTCTCTTCTATGTCTTACGTAGACTTACTTCATTAATCCAGCTCATTTTGAGTTAATCATCCTTCATCACGACTTACTAACATCCTTACGTTATTAATCAAAACTCGATCGTCATTTGTTAAGTATTCTTTATTGTATACCGTTTACGTTCACATTCGATTGACTTATATTCAACCTTTAATCATACTTTAAGTGTCTAACAATGCCTTAACAATGTTATATTAACACCTTAGTTCATTACCAATGAGTTATCTTTCATTCTATACTTGTAAACATTCTTGTCTGGCAAAACTTTGGGACTGGCGCCGCGGTGCCACACTTAACTCTGCATCTCGCACCGCGGCGCGAGTTAGCAGTATGCCTCAACACGATTATGGCGCTGCAGTGCCACCTTTTGGCCTTGGGTTGGCGCCGCGGCACCAACTCTGTGCTTTAGAAAATTTTTGCAGATTTTCACCTTTGCGAAATTCCCGAACGCATAACTTCTTCGTTATAAGTCCGAATTGGCTCGTTCAAAAGCCTACAGTTCACAAATTACATACTCTATGCGTTCATGCAAGAATTCTATCTATTTCACTTCGTTTGCTCAAAATTCACCAATTAGTCCATTTTTAACAAAAACGATAAACGTTCGTGAACGTTCAACGCTCGTTTCTTCGTTCTAAGTCAGAATTCAGTCATTCTCAAGTCCGCAACTCTGTAATGCCAAATAAGACTTGTCTCCATTGAAAACCAAGGTTTCCAAGCTCAATATCAAAATTTGACTTCCATTCTGAGAATTTCACGAATTCGATGATTATCGTCCAAACTCGTTAATTCTGCCTTAACTTCATTTCTTATGATTTGCTCATTATTTAAATAGATTCAATCTATCATACTAACATCTTGACATACATACTTCATTAACTTATTTTCATGATAAGTTATTACTTGTTCTTCATTAGTCTATAACTTGTAAAAGTATAAACTACTTATGAATTCACTTTGCATAACTTATTATAGCTTAAATCTTTTAACCATCATCCTTGCTTCTTATTATCATAGAACCTTGTTATTTCAACATAAAACAAGTTCCTACAAGTTCTTCCTTGTTTCATAACTTATATGATTACAATTAGCTTATTCATGACTTATACAGCTTATTAAGACTTAAGCTCTTTGATTACTCATTCCTATCATTCCATTAGCATACATGTTCTACCACTACCCATCTCCCTACCAATGGAAGAGAAAGAGATTCATGGTTTAAGTTCTTACCCTTGAATATCACTTGACTAAGCTTTAATCTCCTTCTTGCTTCTTGAAAATCTCACAATGGAAGTTTGACTTATAAGTGCTTATTCTCTCTAACCAATAAGTTGCTTAATCTTGAGAGGAGTTGGGAGAAATTTATCAACCAACAAATGAAGTGAGGCTTCTCTATTTATAGGAAATCCTAAGTTAGGGCATAAGGGTCATTAATCCCCTCCACCTCCTTAATCACCTCCTTACTATTCCATGCTTAAGCACTAAGTTAACTTGGCCTCCACACACTTTGTTTGACCACCACAACACTTAGCCTTTAAGTTAACTTGGTTGCCACACATAAGCACTTTATTTGCTCATCACACATAAACACTTTACTTACTCATTACACAAAAGCACTTTTCTTAGCCTTTAAGTTAACTTAACTTATTCTTTGCTTAACACTTAAGTCTACTTGGTCATTACATAACTTATCCATTTCTTAGCCACCAAGTACTTTACTTGGCCACCACTTTGGGTCATCCATGGGTTTCCCCATAGGTATAAACCATCCAATAACCCATTGGTTCTTACTTTGGGCTTTTAGCTTAACTAATCTTAACTTATACATTGGGCTTGTTCCTTACATCACTTTAGGCTTTAACATTATCTTGCATTGGGCTTACACATCTCTACATTTGGGCCTTATCAATTCTTATTGGACTTACAATTTCTTACATAATTCTACTAATTCAATACATATGGCTTAAAGCCTTCTAACGTATAATTTACGTATTAATCTCGTATTCCAACTCGTATACTTATTTATATACGACATACCATGCTTTATTCATACTCGTATAACACCTCGTATCATACTTGTATTCATTACTTCTTACAATACCTACGTATTATACAATTATTACTTTAATTCATTAATCGCATTTAAATTCCTTCTCGGAATTCATTTTCCCTAATCGTTAGGTTTTAAGTCCACAGGCAGAAAACTGCGTTTGTCATAACTAAAATATTATTGGATATTCTATCTCACCTCGATATTCTATCATTACTTATTTCTCGGAAGTTCAAAAATAATTCCCGACAGAAATGCGTGAATAGTGTTTTTCAGAAAATTTCTTGGAAAGCTTTTATTTTCATTTTGGAAATTCAAACACATTAATTCTGTCACGTGGCCAAAATACTATGACGTTCCGATATGTCTAGGTCATAGAACGACCTTCAATTAGCTTACTCCCATAAATAATCAATTAAATTTATTTAATCCATATAATCAAAATAAAAATTTAATTCTCAAAAATCCAAATTTTTCGGGGCGTTACATCAGTGGATAAGCCTACCATGTCTTCATGAGACCATGTAAACACATCCTGGAATTGGGTTAATAGCGCAACCATGTCATTCCTTTGGTTTGGAGTGAGGTCCGTACCAATCTGGATTAGTCTGGGGTTTTCTAAGGTTCCGAGATTGAATGAGATGATTTGATCAAGATTTAGTGTGGGTTTATCCTCGACCCATTCTTTGATCTCCTGAGGTATCTCAGTGTCCTTTTGTATTTCCATTAAGTCTGAGTTCAACTTTTCATCAAAGTTATAGTCCTTGTGGAGAAAAGGCACCTCATCAGCAAGTATAGACACATCTAAATCCAGAGTCCTGAAATAAAATATTCTTTCACTTAATAAATGAAACTATTCAATCATATAAAGTGTTAGCCTGTAATGACAAAAAAACTATTAATAATGTGCAGAAAAGTAAGCAGTTATAGCTATCTATAGGGTAGAGGGAGTTTCTACCCTTTTTACCCTTGTTGACAAATGAAAGGAGTGCTGCTCCAATTGTCAAGGGTGAAATCCTATTAGACTG
The DNA here is from genome assembly GCA_020205605.1 of Panax ginseng. Taxonomy (NCBI): domain Eukaryota; kingdom Viridiplantae; phylum Streptophyta; class Magnoliopsida; order Apiales; family Araliaceae; genus Panax; species Panax ginseng. The sequence continues at coordinate 136,723,704 of CM035128.1, forward strand.
CAGTGATAAAGGGGCTGTTATCGTCCTCCTTTTCCCGAATGGTGACCATAATGTCTGGACAATCATCGTCTGGGGTGTCTCTATTTGTGTGCTCATCATGAAAAATGATGCGTATGTGAGACAATCTCCTGGCGATGTCTTGTTTACGTCTCTGTTCCCTTTCTTCCATTTCGGGATCTAGAATCAGGACCTCTTTTCCTTTGACCGGTACCGGTTTAGGTAATAACATAGCCATTATGTGATGCCCCCAAAATAGGTATACATCACCTATTCTGAGTCGCCAAATACATGGTACAGAATACAAATACAATCTTAATTATACAACTGTCGTGTAAAATACGACAAAACAAATGTTGTGAGTTTTAATACAAATATTGTCATCTAGACAATATCCACACTCAATTGAGTCCTCATTACATTTATTATCACACTATTTAACAGAATAGTGAGGACTACTAATGCACCATCTAGGACCATCACTCCGTTCCCCGACTCATCCCAGCTACGTTCTCATTTCCTGAAGAGAATAGTGAAAGAAAGGGTGAGCTCAACTAGCCCAGTAAGAAATATTATGACTAAGATAATGCAGAATAAATTATCATTAGCCTTAAACAGTGTTAAACTGATACAATATAACAAACATCAAGTTTAACTGCAACGGATCAAGCAATCCATTAAAAGAGTCAAGTAGAAAATAAAATCTACTATCTTTTATGATTTAAAAGGTTTTTCATCACTTTTATCGTTGAGACTCAGCTTAATAAATAATCCACAACGTCGAATCACCCCTGCACTATGGCCAAGGATATTCTTTAGTATCACGACCACAAATTATCCATGCACTACGGGCCAAGGATATTCATGTATTCATTAATGGTCATGATCATGCCATAAAACAATTCATCTTTTCTCCCTTGGCCGAAGAGAATCCATAGCCATAATCATACCAAAAACTATCCATCAATGAACTACGGGCCAATGAGGACTTTTTCCACATTATTTGTAACATTACGGTCATGATTATACCGAATAATCCCTGGTCATAATCATACCAAGTCCATATATGCACTACAGGCCACAGATGACTTTCAACATAATATAACCATGAGGATGATGACAATGACATAAGAATTCAATAAAATAAGTTCAAGAATTAAATTATCCAGGAACTAATAACGTCCAAATTATCAACATGATACTTCTTTGTAGAATAAAATTCAAGAATGCTCAGAAGAATATTTCCATGAAAAGATACTGGATGAAGCGCAAATATCAAGGATATTCCACTAATTTCATGGAGTATAGAAGTCAAAACTTTAACCAACTGAGTATAATAAAGAATTAAATAACAAAAGAAATCACCACGAATGCGGTACTTTGCATAGACAGTTTATTCCAACAGAATAATAATAACGGAACCAGGTCAAGCAAAATTCGCACGCAAGCTGGGATGTTCTAATGAATAATAAAGAATGGAATAACAATGAAATCACCATGCATGCAAGATTTTGCATATGCAAAGTTATTCCAATAGAATACTAAATAACGAAACCGGTCCGGGAAATTAAATTAAAGCAGGATGTTCCAACAGAATAATAAAGATGGAACTGTGTCCCACAGAAACGCATACATCTGAGGATATTCCAATGTAATAATAAAGAATGGAATAATGAAGAATTTCACCAAGTATAGGGTAGCTCACAGCGTATCTGAGTTATTCCAACGTAATAATAAAAATGGAATAATGTAAGTTCTCTTCATGAATATAAAAGAAATAATACCCCTTACCGTAAAAGAAACTTGATATCGGAGTAATGAACTAGCAGAATACTTTTCTTCTTTCTCTCTATAATTTCTCTCTCTAGAGTTCCAGTGAATTCGTAAGAAATAATGAAGGAATGAGCTTCTATTTATAGAAGAATGGACTGCATAGTAACTAATTCATGAACGGTCTAGATTGATTTACTTTTAATCGGACGGTCCATATTTAAAGCAAATTTTTTTACATAAAATATAATATATTCTATTTATAATCTAACAAAACGAATAACTTTATAAAAGTATTCTGTTTTATATAAAAAGATTTTATTATGCAAAATACTATGCAGGCACTATGCAACACTATGCATAATAAAATATAATATATTCTATTTATTGTCTAATAAAACAGATAACTTTATAAAAGTATTCTGTTTTATATAAAAAGATTTTACTATTAACGATAAAACAAATAACTTTATAAAAGTATTACATTTTATATAAAAGCTTTTACTCGTTTTATTACATTAATAATACTAATAAAACAAAACTTCAATATCGTTATTATTATTCACACTATTAATCGACTAGGTCGTTCCTGTGAAAGAGGGGCTTTTAATAAGGATTTCTCCCTATCATCGCCGCAATTAGGTGACCAAACCTCTCATTAAGCGTAACTTCTAAACATCGTTAATATTGCAAATAATAATATTAATAACTCTGCCATCTCAATTATTGATTTAATAATATATAAAATATCGACAATAATTGAATAAAACTGAATGACTTCTCATGTAAGCATCAATAATCAATACCGTGTGCTACTATGCAACCACGCGTATTACTATACTTTTACTACCGAGTAGTTCAACAGTATTAACGATAAAACTTCCGCCGTTATTTTCAATAAAATTTTTTTGTTGTTTTCTCAATCCGACAATAATTACATTGTGGGGTCCACTAATGATTGTCGCTGTCGTCATTTAATATTCCCTCGTTAAAACGAATATTCCCCGACCAATCGAATATTATATAACAACTTGCGTACTTTGAAAAATTTATAAATATTACCCACAACTATAACATTATATCAAATTTATTCCATAATATTCAAAAATGATATTTATAGAAAATTCATTTTTATTTATAAAAGTTGGGGTCTTACACATTACATGGGCAGACACCTTTACCAGAGACTGTACAGGCTCAGGATCTGTAGGTTTAGATAATCGCCGTGTGGCTGAAGATGAAGGAATTTGTTTGTGCTTGTGAGGATTCCTGTGATTGGAGCTAGCAGAATAGCCTAATCTAGCTATCCCTGTTTGACTAAGAACTTGAATTGAGTGCTTAATGCCCTGATGATCTTTGCCCAACCCTTGTCCATGTTGATGACCCAATGATATCATCTCTTGAGTTGTCGACATTACCTCGACAGAAATCTTGGGTGTGAGAGGTGGCACCCCAATGGGATGGTAGTAAGTGTTGCTCACCTCCAGGGCATGAAAATTAACTGGTTAAACTTTCTGAATTGAAGATGATGAGTGGTATGTCACCTTGTCCAGGACATTCCGGCTCAGCATTGATAGTGATTAGGCTATTGTTAATGATGTATTTAAGTTATTGATGAAGGGTGGAAGGGAAGGCTCCGGCCATATGAATCCACGGTCTCCCCAAGAGCAGATTGTATCCTGTGGCTATTTTAAGCACATGAAAGGATACACTAAAAGTATGTGGACCAATCTCCACAGGCAGTTTAATCTCTCTGACTGCATTTTGTCGGGATCCATCAAAAGGTTTGATAACTGTATGAATGCTTTTAATCCTCTTAAGATTGATGTTCATCTTCTCCAAAGTGGCATAAGGACATATGTTTAAAGATGGCCCTCCATCTATCAGAACTCCCCCCACCATGTATCCAGAGGATAGAACCACTATGTGCAATGGTTTGCAATGACCAGTCCCTTCGGGAGGTATGTCGTCATCAGTGAAAGATATCACATTGTTGTTAAAAATGTGATCAACCAGGTGTTGGAACTTTTCAACATCCACTGATTTTGGCAAATGGGCTTCTTCCAAAACCTTTAGCAAGACCTTCATGTGATCTTCAGAAGAGAAAACCAAGTCCAATATGGAAATTTGTTGTAGAGCTTCTCTCAAGCTTAAAACCACCTTGGCTTCATTATGGCCCATAGTACAGAGGAACTGTTCAATCCTCTCAACGGGAACTTTCCCCTTTGATTTGATGGTAGGCTTCATCACCCGTTGGGGAAGATACCATGGATTCTCTTTCAACACTGCAGCAGTTATGTGAGATGTGGATCCTTCAGCCTCTCCATAATTCCATGGCACTTTTTGTAGGCTGACAACAGGATATTGTGGCCTAGATGGCAATGTAATTGGCTTTAGCACAGCCACTATCAAAGGATTATCAACACCTTTGAGTTGAATTGCTTATATTGTGGGTGGTCTGGAAGCCAACTCATCCTCACCAGATATAACTGCTATGACCTCCTTCCATTTTGTAGGAATTGTGTCCCCACTCTCAAGTAACACTATGTCATTGTATGCCAACTGCAGGACACCGCTGTCAATTAGATTCTGAATAAGATGGCGGAGTGCCTAGCATTCTTCAGTGTTGTGTTCGCGAGAGTGGGACTGATACTGACATACTCCATTAGAATTGAACCATCTTGAACGGGGATTGATTGGAGGTAGCAACCATCGGTTGGCCCAGATAGGTAAATTCCCTTTTGTTGGAAAAATCCCGACTGGCTTTGGCACTTGCTCTTATTGCAATTTTATCCTCCAGTGTTTCACTTTCTGGAGGCGATGACGGAGTATTCATGAGAGGAAGGAGACTATCATGCTCCTGGTTGACTAATTGGCATGTGACTTGGTGCTGATGGATCACCAGTTCTGCCAATTGATTAACTTACTCACATAGAGCCTTTATTTTTTGTTCCATCATAAACTGGAACTATGCATAATCCCATTTATCAGCACCATCCTTGCTAGTTTGGGAAGATTCGCCGCCATAATTGGAACTCTGTCCATTACTCCAATTAATCATGTTAACCTCTTCTTCTTTGTGTTAAGGAAGAGAGTTATCTTGCACGTGAAGCTGGTCGGGTTTAGTCACCACAATTTCACCGTTGTCAATTAGGTCCTGGATCTTGTGTTTCAAGGCCCAGCAATCCTGATTATCATGTCCTGGAGCTCCAACATGATAGGCACACTTCTGGGTAGTATTGAAACCTTTCCCATTCGGGTTGGTTGGTGGAAGAAGATGAGTAATTTTCTTCTAAGTAGTTAAAAGTTTGAGAATATTCTCTAGTGAGTCCCCTAGGGGTATGAAAACTCGGTTGCATCGGACTTCTCCACTCTTTGGTAATGTAGGGCTAGAAGATTGTGCTTGAAAAGGGGAGTAGTTTTTCCTCTGGATAGGCATGTTCTGACCGCCTTTCTGACCTTGTAATATCAAGGAAACATCCTCCTCTTTCTTCTTGTGGACCCTCCTGGGGTTGTTTCCATAACTTCCAGACTGGATGTGCTTAGCAACAGCTTTTAAAGTGGCTAGGTCTTGAATCTTTCCTGACTTCAATCCCATTTCAACCATCTCTCCATGTTTAATCATTTTAGAAAATGGCTTGCCAATGCCAGGTAAGACTCTCTCATAGAAGGGAGCTTCTTGTATGTCTATGAGGGTCATCACCATCTCAGACTCAGTCATAGAAGGAATAACTTGAGCAGCAAAGTGCCTCCACCTTTGAGCATACTCTCAGAAAAACTCGTTGGCTTGTTTCTTGACCTTGGTAATTTGGTACCGGTCTGGAGCCATCTGAGACTGAAAACTGTACTGATTGAGGAAGGCATGAGCTAGCTCCTCCCAGCTATGGATCTTAGAATTGTCTAATATAGTATACCATGTTCTGGCTTCTCCAGTTAGACTTTTTTGGAACAGCTGCATTCTGAGATTTTCATCTTCTGTATAAGATCCAAGTTCTCCAATAAATATCTTCAAATGTGTGTAAGGATTTCCCAACCCATCATACTTTTTAAAGTCAGGAGTTTTAAACTTTTCTAGATAATGAACACCAGGGAATGTACAAAGGTCTGCATATGAAACACTCCCATGTGATCTAATCCCTTTGATAAACAATGGTCTCTTCCATTTGAAGGACTTTCTTCCTGATCTTTCCGATGTCTAGATCTTCTTTGAGATGGTTGATTTCAGGAATTTTATTAGTTTTATCCAGTTGAAACTCAGGTATGTGAGCTTCTTTGTCTGGACCTTGAGTTCATCCCTGTGTAGAGGATTCTATATGTATAGATATTCGTTGACCCTGAGTAGACTAGTGTAGTTCTTTAAGTAGAACAACCAAATCTGTAATTTATTTGCTTAGTCCTTCAAACTCCTCGCGGGAAACAAGAGTAGGACTAGACTGACCAGATGAAGCCATACTTGGCTGTAGGCTTGTTGCCTTTTTGGACTTTGAACGAGTAACATGCCCAATTGTTTCCCTACAAAAACTTATGTAGTTTATGTAATAACCCGATATTTTCTATATAAATAAATAAGAAAATTTTCATATAATTTTTTTTTAAATGATGAGAATAAGTGTCAAGTAATGTGTATGATAAATGCAATTATATTTATTACCGAAAAAGTATAAATAATTTTAGAATTATTAATCATTACAAATTATATTCTTATAGTAATTAATTTTTATAGCAGAAATGTTTTTATTATTTATTTTCCATGAAAATATAATTTCTATATTATTTAAATAATATATGAAATGACAATTAGAAATATAATAATAAATATTTTATTATATAAATTTGTTCGTAATATTTAAGTTAATTATTTTAACTTAATTATTGATGTTGTATATGAAAGATAAACCAGATAGGGAATCCAAACTCTAAATTTGGATTTTTATCAAGGAATGAGAATAATATTATAATATTATTTATATTTTGATTTTTCAGTACTATAAATATGTACTGTATATCTGTAGACTGATAATGATTGGTTAATTATGATAAGTTATGTTATAACCCTTATATCTTGTTTTTACACCCTAATTGTTAAACTCAGTTATGAGTTCGAGACTGTGTAGTAATTGTGTTATATGAATTTTACTGTGTATTATAGAATTTTTGTAATTAGGAAAAACCCTAATTATTATTTCAGTAAATTATAATGTTAATTAGGAAACCCTAATTGTTAATTTAGGAACCCTAATTTTAAAAACCCTAATTTTCTATTAAAACCCCTAATTTTAAATTAGTGTGTTTAATTAAAATTTTATTACACTTTTATTTTAATTTGTCAAACCCTAGAAATTATTTGGGACACTTTAAGATTTAAAATCTAGTGATTAAACCCTAGATTTAATCACCTTGGACAAGAATGCCCTTGAAATTAAAAGTGAAATTACCAAAATGCCCTTTTTGTCCCATTTTGTGTATTATTGTAGCCAATTTTCCACAAAAGCCAGCCAGCCACCCTAGCCTACTGATCTAGAATTATTACCAGCACATGATTAAGCCATTCCATACATTGCATACATGATTTGATATATTTACGAGAGAGAGAATCCCCATTTTAGCCTAAATTGTGCAACAAACACTTAGCCATATTCTCTCAAGACCAAACCTCCGAAATTTCCTTGCTAGATCAGTCTATAATTAAGCCCCACGATTACCAGTAGCAGATCAGAAGAACAAAATCAGAATCAAAGCTTAGAAAAGGTACAAAAACCCTAACTTAAAAATTCTGTGATTTGATGTTAGATGTTAGTTTTTTTTTGTTAAACATGTTTTTTGTAGTCTATAATGATGATCTGGATTGCTAGATGTTAGATCCATAACATCTAGAGGCTCAGATTTGAAGATTTATAAAATCTGGAAATTTTTACTTTTGATGTCTGACAGTGAATGTCAGGCCTTGTAGATCTCTTTATGTGTTTGATTTTTGTGTTTTAAGTGTTGGATATTGTAGTCTAGTAAATGGTCTTTAATCTACAAGAGGAATCAGTGTCAGAACATGTGTATATTTCAAGTTATGGAAGGTCAAACTACGTTGACTAACCATGACTGGCTGTTTTCTGGGTAACCCAGAACTTACCAAACAGCGTCTGACAACAAGTTTAATAACCCAGATCTTGCTTGTGTTTGTTAATTCAATTGTGTTGTTGTAGCAAAGTTATAGTATTGTAGATGGACTGTAGAATGATGCCTTTAGATCACCTAAATGATAAACAGACTGAAAGTAATTTATGGTCAAACAATTTGGGCCGACGACGATGGCGATTTTACGGAAAACCCAGAAAACTCAAGAATATTATTTCTGACAATGTTTGACCAGTTGCTAGCTGATGATTTAGATGTTGTTTTACTGACATGAAGATTGATAATTGTACATGGACATGTGGACTACAACCTTGAGCCATTAGATCACATTAACCACTAACATAACCTATAGAAATTAAAGCCTCAAAATGGACCTAGAAACTGACTGGGTTTTCTGGAAAACCCAGAAATCTCTGACAATGACTTTGCAAGGCTAGATCATGCATCTATGTTGTGTTATGACCTTCTTAGTTATTGATTTGTGTAGTGTTACAACCCTACTACATAACCATTTCAAGATCTTGCCCATAAACAAACTGACCAACAAATTATAGCCAGTCAAAGTAAGGCACTTAGCCACTGATTGTCAGTGTTCTTGGCCCTCAAGAACACATATTGCGACAGAAACTGTCGCTAAATCTTTTAGCGACGGATTTAATTAATTTAATTTCCTAATTTCCGAAAAATGCATTACAAATGGAAATAAATTCCTAAAAATTACAAAATCAGTTTTAAAAATTATTTTTAAGTTATAAAAATTAACTTTTGATAAATTGACATATTTTTCATTAATATTACTATTTATTTGAATATTAATGATATTAAATTTATTTAATAAATATATTAAATAAATTGGTTAAAATGATTTTTATATTATAAAAATTATTTTAAATGATAATAAGAGGTTTAAAAATATTTTAAGTTATAAATCATGACTTATAATATTTTATGGTAATTTTCATTAATAATTTAATATTAATGCTAATAGGTTTATTTAATATTTATATTAAATAAATAGTTTTAAAATGGTTTTATTATTTAAAAATCATTTAAAAAGGATATAAATGAATTAAAAATATTTTAAGTTATAATTAATGACATTTAATATTTGGATAAATAGTACATTAATATTTAAATATTAATGATAATAGAATAGTTTAATATTTAAATCATTTAATTATGATTAGTTATTTAAAATTTATGATAAATTATAATAAGTGTTTAAATATTATTTTAAGTCAATTAAAAATAATATGACTGATAATTACAGTTATTACCCGATAAAATTGTCGATACACCGACATGTTTCAGAAATTGGCCTTCTGTTAGATATCTTGAGTTAATGAGAGTGAGGCAGTTATGACAGTTATAGCAGATACAACAGTTATAGCAGTTATAATGAACACAACAATTTTAAGTGGTTTAGAGCACTTAAAGCTCCTAATCCACTCTTCTACTCCTTAAGTAGGAAATCCACTAAGGATATACATTACACTTCTTGAATCTTACTGATTCCTTCTAGACTGCCGATCAGGTACTTCTTAGTTCACTCTTGAACTCTTCAAGTCCAGTAGACTTGGTTTCTCATAGTTCACTTATAACTCTTCAAGTCCTGCAGACTTGGTTCTCTTACTTCAGTTGATTGAAATGTTGTTTAGATCGTGATTGATGCTACTCAGTTGCTATTAAGCACTAGTTACAAAGAACTGAGTAGCTGAGCAAGCTTTCCCTTTTTCTTAGATCGTAGAGTTGAGCGTTGAGTGTTCTTGTGCATTTTTGGTCAATGCTTGTCTTGTTTTCTCATCTGTCTTTGATCTGTATATATGTGATCTTAAAATTTATTTGTTGAAGTCATCTGATGAGCCATTAAATGCGTTTGACATTTCTGAGCTTTGATGGAGACTTTTTTGCACATCTTCTGAATTGCACCCTGGCCCACTGACACAGCAGACTGCTTTCTAACCTAACACCTCAAAAGGTGTTTTCCTCTGCCCAATGGTCCTTTTCTAATCTTCTTGAATACGTCTCTTTTGATCAATACTAAGGATATCTTTTTATGCAGATTGGGATGGTGAGAACTTCAACGTTCAAAACCCATTCCATATTTGTTATAGTCTATCTTCAAATGAATGATAGGGCTTGATGTTTCTGACACAAGGCAGATGACACTCTACTATCCATATCGTAGTGTCTTGCAATATTGATGCTTGCTCTTAAGAGAACACTACAATTTCTCGCAAGAATTTGCACACTACGATCTTTTCACACGACGATCATCACTTGCTCGTCTTGCAGACTCTGCGTTTTCAAAAGCACACTACGATCTCTAAGTTAGCTTCGCCAAACATCTGTACCACTCTACGATTTCCTGAAGAGGCCCTTCAAGGTAGATACACTACGATCATTTCAGCACTACGATCCTGCCTTAGATTCAGCATTCTGTTGATCAGCCGGATAGACTACGATTCTCTTCAAAGCCTATCTATTTCTTTCTCGCCATAGATCAACCTAGCATATTTGATCTCTTTATCTATACAAGTGAACATTAAAGGCTAAGATCAACCTAACAATTTTGATTTATCACTAAGTCCTTGTACATATATTCCTCGAAGAACTTTACACATAATCATGAGCATTTACTTTAAACATCAAATCATATTATGCATTCTTCCAACAATCTCCCCCTATTTGATGTTGACATAACCAAGGAGATTTTTTGTCATGATTATTAAATTTTATATACAGTTGCATTAAAGTAAATATGACTTAATATTTCAGTAAGCAGCTAAAATTTCTAGAGAATAAGCATGAATTTATTGATGTATGGAGACAGATATTACATTTAAGATTGACTACATCAATACAACTTGAAATCCAACTTATCTCTATTTCTTTGGCCTTTTGCTTCTTGGAGGATTTGCATATTCCTCGACTCTCCTCTTTACGCTTGCTTCATCTCTTACGGCCAAATCTTCCAAACTCACTTGGGCTTAGTCTAGGATTGTGATCATGCCTATTCATGAATGCAGATATCTAATTGGCATTCTTAGGCCTGTTGTTGTCACCACATGAGAGTCGGCAGTTGTCCCTTGACTCCTTAATGGTTGAGCCATTAAAATTTCCTGCTAATCAGATCGTTGAGTCTGATGGCTGGATCGTGGAGTCTACTGAGTGATTTGCCTTGCAGGAGGGTTCCTCAAGGCTTGAGTTTGGAATTGTCCTCTGCCTCTGCCCTTGCCTCCCTGATCTCCTTTGCCTTTATTCTCCCCCTTTATGTCAGCATCAAGGGTTCGAATGTCTTCGGAGAGGCGAGTGTGAGCAATGTCTTCTCGATTTTCGGTGATCAAAGCTTCAGATCGAGCTTCCCATTATTGAAGAGGGGCCAGTATGTTGTCAGTCTGTTGACCTTGGTTGACGTAAAATTGTTTGAACTCTCTTACTGCAGTTTACAGATTGAGGAAGCGCTCCATCATTAGTTTATTTTAGGCGTCCTGAGTGGACTGTAAAACAAGAACAACATCTCTATGTCTTTTGGCTGCTAGAAAATGAATGTCATCCCTTTCCTTTATGCTCTGAACCATTTCCTTGATGATTTCTTTCAGTGTTTTAGAAAGTTCAGAGCTTAGGAGAGTGGAAGATTGTTTGCAACATTGATCATTGATGTTAATCTTAAGGTGAATAAGAAGCGTTATGATCTTCAAGACTTTCTTGAGTTCCTTGACTACTTTCGCAGACATTTTTGATCGATCAAATGACCTTTGTGGACAAGTCTCGAAAGAATTTCATCCAATTGGGGAAATTTTGAGGAGGGATGTGATGTACCTTTGAATTTATCTTGCAAAGAGTAGAGTGCAAGATCAAGATTGAAGAATTTGTTGTTGGATGAGGAGGGAATATCTGAGGGAGGAGCCTGGGTTTGGATGTTTAATGTTGGTGGCTCTACGATTTGAGGTATAGACTCTACAATGGGGTTAGAATCAGTGATCGTAGAGATGATAGGTTGTGGGAGCATTAGGGAGTTGATCTTATTTGGTTCCTTAGTTCTGTAATTTTGGGATTACATGAATGAAATTGATTCGATGGATGAAGAATCACTTCCAACCATTGTGGGATTTCATAAAATTGATTGAATGAGACCGATGGCAAATGATTAACTCTCGAAAGAGTTGGGATAAATAGTACCTCAAGTTTGTTCTTTGAGGAGGAATTGTTGGTGATAAGCTTCTTGGTAAAATTGAATTTCCACAGGAATCCATTGGCTAGTCTTGAGATAGCGGGATATTCTTTGAAACTCAAAACATGTGATCCCATGAGTTCGAATTTGAGCTCGGTGGAAGGGCATCATAGGAAGATATGCAAAGAGTTGCTCATAGTTGGCTCTTCTGTGCCCATCAATGCCTACAACTATGATCTCAATCTTATCATCTTCTTCTCTGTTATCACTAGAGTATTCCATTATGTCAATGGCTTCATGACGTTCTTGCACTGGTTCTTCATTATCTCCTCCAAAAGTCTCTTTTTCTGCTATGGAGGTGTCATGATCCTCCCCCTTAGCTTGATCATCCTTTGGCAAGAGATCTTCAAGCATATCCCCCTCAGCAAGGGTATCTTCTATCATCAGATCTTTTGGTGTCTCCCCCTCAGCTGGTTCCTTTTCAGCAGATAGTTCTTTGTCTTCCCTCTTTATAGCTTTCTCATTGACAAGAATATACTTCATGACCAGTTTCCTTCTTGGCCTTTTAGGCTGTGCCACAGCCTCAGGACTTTCTTTAGTTTTGTCCTTCAGATCAGCCAAAATATTTGATGCATCTGCTTCCTTGTTTGGTCTGGGCTCTACGATCGGAAGAGACTCTACGATCGAAGAGACTGATGGCTTTTTGTTCTTGTGGCTGATCTTACTCATCTTCAGCAGTTGAGATATAGTTTCTCTATCTTCTTCTGCCTCAGCCTGTTGTTCCTTTTTTCTTAGGATCCTTAGAGTCTCAATATCCGAGGACTCTACAGGCTTGTTGGTAGAGGATCCTTGAGGTTCTTTTGTACTTCTGGCTTTCAGTTTTCTTTCACCCTTGCTTTTTCTGACCAAAGCAATGGGTTCTTCCTTGCTAGCTTTTTCCTCTTCTTCCTCAGTTTCTCTGACAACAGACATATTTCCTGGCACTCTTGTTCCATTTATCTCACTAGTTCGACTACTGGATTCAGACATCATCTTCACATTTTCAGCTGGATTTCTTTTCCAGTTCTCAAATAACTGCTGGGTCATTCGGCGATTTGGATTTATGGCTTCTCCTTCATCATCCTCAATTAGGTCACCAAGAGCAGCTTGTAGAATAATCTTCGATAAATCGTCCGTAGAGCATCTTCTCGTGAGCTCTTTGTTTTTTTGAGGTGATTAACCATTTTCCAATCCACTCAAGTAATAGAGCCCCATAGTTGAGTTGTATTTTGTAACATATAAGCGAGTCATGAGTTTGAGTTGTACCTCATTCACGAGTCATGACTTGAGCTCTTCTGAGATATGCATTTTCCAACAATATCAGCTAGAAACTCATACCTCTGTGGAAATTCCTTCTTTTTGTATCCTTTGACAGAGGGTGATTTCTTGTGATGCATCTTTTTGAGACCCTTATGGAAGTCTATGCCATCTAAGGAAGGATACCCTTCGGATTTGAGGCCTAGGGCTAGATTGATATCTTCAGCCTTTAGCCTGATTTGGACGTTCCTCACTTTTGTCGTGATAGTGTTATTTTCAAATACTCCGTTATTGTAGAACTCTTTTACCAGCTTTGGGTAGATCAATGTGTCCGTAGCCAAGGCTTCGTCGAGACCTGCCTTCTTCAGTAACGACAATGTCTTGTGAAATTGGGGTTCAGCTGATTTAAATTCGTAGAAACATAGTCTGTAGTCAGAGACAACACTGGAAGCTGCCATTGATTTCTTTGTAGGAAGTGAGACTAACAGAGCTTGCTACTGATTTAGGGTTTTTGTTTGAGAGAGGAAGAGAGAGATGGTCTTTTAAACTTCAGATTTCAAAAAAGATGATTTTAATTTGTACTTGAAACTTCCCTTTTTCTATTTTGCTTAGTGGGATAGGTGTCGAATTTTGCTTGGCTCTACGAATTTTTACAGAGAGGGATTGTACTTAATTGCCCTTAACTTCTTCTGGGATGATGTATTCTTTAGTGGGACTACGATCGTTGAGATGGTCCTTGGAGTCGTCGAGTCTGTTCTACCATCGTTGAGAGTCGTGTAGCGATTAAATGTCGTGTCTCGAGTCAGAACGTAGAGTCTGAACTGCGATCATTAAGTCTAACTAGCAATCGTAGAGTCTGATCAAGTTCTCGTTATGAACCTTTGGTTTAGCATTCTTCTTGGTTTAAGGTAGCTCAGGAAGGGCCAACCGCTTGAATGAAAAAAGGGTTAGGTTTGTCCCTGATGCACTTATCAGAGAGAATGCTTTGATTTATGCTTGATCATCATAAGGTGCTCCTTTGGTTTTGTTGATGTAGCTCTGCTATCGTTGAGTCTGTATTACGATCGTTGATTTTGTTCAGCATTCGTTGCGTTTTATGACACTTTGGCTCTACAATCGTGGACTTCCTTTGATCATGTCTTTGATTTCGAACGTAGCCCTTAAATCTGTATGGTTATCACAAACTAGAGCACAATATTTCAGGTTTGTAAGTTAAGCATGCCTAGCTCACTTATCAATTTGTTGAATCTGGATTCATCTAGAGGTTTTGTAAAAACATCAGCAAGTTAATTTTCAGTAGGGATATATTGTAAAGATATATTTCCATTTTGTACATGATCCTTAATGAAGTGATATCTTATTTCTATATGCTTAGTCCTAGAATGTATGACAGGATTATGAGTTATAGCAATTGCACTTGTGTTACCACAATGAATAGGTATGGATTTGAATTCAAACCCACAATATGCTAGTTAATTTTTCATCAAGTAGGATCTCGAGTATGAAAGAATCGCCAAATGAAGAATGTACTCATTCTCTGCGATTGAGGTGAATCTTGAGAGTTTGCTTTTGCTAAACCAGGACACAAGTCTGCTACCTAGTAGTTGACAAGTGTCACTGGTACTTTTTTTATCTATTTTGCAGCCTACAAAATCGAGAGATCTCATGTATCTCATTAGCTCAAATGAGGATTCCTTGGGATACCAAAGCCCCAAGTGTGGTGTACCTTTGAGGTGCCTGAAAATCCTCTTTACAGCAGTTAAATGAGATTCTTTAGGACAAGCCTGAAATCTAGCACATATGCATGTTGCAAACATTATATCTGGTCTACTGGAAGTAAGATATAAAAGAGAGCCTATCATACCTCTATATTGAGTTATATCAATACTTTTACCTTTTTCATCTTTGTCAAGCTTAGTTGTAGGAGCATTTGGGGTTTTCATGGGAGAAGTTGATTCCATGCCATACTTCTTGAGTAAGTCTTTAATGTACTTGGCTTAGTTTATGAAAATTCTTTCATCAATCTGCTTTACTTGTAGTCCAAGAAAGAAGTTCAGCTCACCCATCATGCTCATTTCGAATTTGCTCTGCATAAGCTTGGAGAATCTCTTGCATAAATTTTCATCAGTAGAACCAAATACGATATCATCAACATAGATTTGAACTAATAGGACTTTATCTTTATGCTTTCTAAGGAATAGTGTGGTATCTACTCTACCTCTAGTGAACCCATTTTCAATAAGAAAATTAGTCAGTTTTTCATACCATGCTCTAGGTGCTTGTTTAAAACCATATAAGGCTTTGTCTAATCTAAAGACATAATTAAAAAGAGATGGATTGATGAAACCTGGAGGCTGTTCTACTTAGACTTCTTCTTGAAGTTCACCATTCAAGAATGCACTTTTGACATCCATCTGGAAGACTTTGAACTTCATGTGAGCAGCAAAGGCAAGGAATATTTTGATGGCTTCTAGTCTGGCAACAGGTGCAAATGTCTCATCATAGTCAATGCCTTCTTCCTGAGAGTAGCCTTTGGCTACTAGTCTATCCTTATTCCTGGTTATCACCCCATCTTCATCCATCTTATTTCTGAAGACCCACTTGGTTCTAATTATAGGAGGGTTCTTTGGTCTTGGAACCAATCCCCAAACTTTGCTTCTCTCGAACTGATTAAGTTCTTCTTGCATGGCCTCTATCCAGCTGGAATCTTCCATAGCATCCTTTATCTTCTTCGGTTCTATTTGAGATAGGAAGCTTAGATAGTAGCATTTATTTTGAGTAGCAGCTCTTATTTTGACTCTTGCATTCAGATCTCCAATGATTAGATCTTGAGTGTGATCTCTTGCCAATCTGCTTCCTATTGGGACATCCGTTCTTATGCCTTCTTGTCTTAGATCCTCAAGATCTATTTCTTTTTCTTGATGTGGAGGCTCATTGTCTGGCACAGGCCTCTCTACGATCTCATTCCCTTGCTCAATGATTTTGTTGTCTGGTACTACGATCGTAGTATTGAGCTTGACGACTTCGTTCGTAGTGTCTTCACTGTTGGTCGTAGTGTCTTGGAGCACTATTTTGTCTAAGTCTGTTTCATCAAAGATGATGTGAATCGAGACTTCTACACTCAGTATCTTCTTGTTGAACACTTTGTAAGCCTTCTTTGTCGTGGAATTTCAAAAAGATTCCTTAAATCGATTTTGGTTGAAACTTTGTCAATCTTGCTTTCCATTGTTGAGTATGTAGCATGTATAGTTGAACACATGAAAGTAGGCGACATTTGGCTTTCTTCCTTTCCAAAGTTCATAAGGAGTCTTCTTAATCAGAGAGTGTATGGGTGATCATTCGAGTATAACATGCGGTGTTGATTTATCGCTTTATAAGTACTCAGTAGATGAATTTATGACTAGTAGATTCCTTTCAGCCTCTATTAATGTCTTGTTCTTTCTCACAGAAACTCCATTTTGTTGGGGAGTTCATGGAGCTGAGAAGTTGTGACTAATCCCATTGTATGTAAAGAACTGATCCATTTCTGAGAAATCGAATTCTCTGCCATGATCACTTCTTATGGCCTTGATTTTCTCTCCTTTCTCATTCATCACCAGCTTGAACATCTTGATTAGTTGGGGGCTTGTTTCATCTTTTGAGGTTATAAAGAATACCTATGTAAATCTGGTGTAATCGTCAACTACGACCAGTGAGTATCTCTTTCCCCCAAGGCTCATCGTTGGAATTGGTCCAAAAAGATCTATATGTAGTAATTGCAGAGGCTTATCAATTGAGTTGATGGTTTTGCTCTTAAATGAGCTTCTGGTCTGTTTCCCAAGTTGACAGGCATTGCAGGGCCTTTCTTTAACGAATTTTAATTTGGGTAGGCCTGCAACTAGATCTTTTGAAGCTAATTTGGACATGCTTTTGAAGTTGAGATGAGATAATCTTGATGCCACTTGACTCATTTCTTCAGATGCTTTAGTCAGAAAGCATATTATCTCTTCTGAGCTTAGTTGTCCAAGATTTACTGTATAGACATTTCCTTCTCTTGTTCCGGTTAGCTTTACTGCAGATGTCTTTAGGTCTCGGACTTGACATTGATTGTTGATGAATGTTACTTGATGACCCTAGTCACAAAGTTGGCTAATGCTTAGAAGGTTGTGATATAGTCCTTCCACATAGGTCACTCTACTGAATGATACTACACCATTTCCGGCTGAGCCATAGCCTCTTATCTTGCCAGTGCCATTATCTCCAAAGATGACTGAGGGACCCTCCTTCTCTATTTAGTTATACAGAAGGGCTTTGTTCCCAGTCATGTGTCTTGAACATCCACTATCCAGATACCAGGTTGTGTTCGTGGAGCTCCTTTCCTGAGGTAACATTAAGCCTTCATTTTAGTACCCATATTTGCTTGGGTCCTACTATGTTAGTACCCTTGGGGACCCAAATCTGCTTGATTTTGGGTCTCGCATTCATGGAATTATAATGACAATTCGCAGCCTTGTGACCAACTCTATGGCATTCAAAGAATTTGATATGATGCATGTTAGTGTGTGTGTGAAAGTTCTTCCTCCATTTGGACTTTTGTGGGTTATTGGTCATCCTCCTGCTAGGCTGATATTCCCTTTTCCATGTGTTCTCTTGTTTCATTAATTGAGAAGAGTATATCTTACTTCTACTGTATCTTCCTGGTTGGTTCGTAGAGTTGATTTTATTAGACTCTACGATCCTTCGAGGTTGATGAGTAGTAGGTAGATTACTTTTCTCTTTTCTGAAACCTAGACCAGCATGAGATCCCTTACTCTTAGGAATATGAATTGAATCTATCGGGCAGGGTTTGACAGGCTCATCACTCTGTGAGGATTTCACAAATATAATGCCCCTACTTAACCTTGAGGCATCACTTATGCTATTTTCCTTTACTTTCTCCACACATGGCTCTGAGGTAGATTCCCCAAAGCCTAGCCCTGTTCTATCAGAGACGCTTCTCTAATTGGAGATTAAGGAGTCCATGGATGAAGAAGATTTATTCCATATAGAGATGGTCTTTTTTAGATCCTCAATTTTTGAGGTTAGACTAGACTCTCATTTTGCACTGAGCTCATTTGTTTATCTCAAGACATTATTTTCAACTTCAAGCTCAGAGAAAGAATTAGTACTGAGAAGGGCTGTTTCCAGTTCCTCTTGAACCTTTTCTTTCTCCTTTTGAAGAAGTGAATAATCCTTAAACATAACTCTAAACCACTTCATGTATTGGTGTAGATCAGATGTTATGCCATGTAATGCAGTTCTAAGATCATCAATATCTACATCAGGAGAGTTAAAGTCAAATACCTCATCGATACTTACTTCGTGTATGTTGGAGTTCATTTGTCCCTTGCATTTTGGCCATCAAGCGAGATTTGCTATTTGAGGATCTTCATCATCCCCATTTAGGAGTTGAGTCATTGTTCGAGTCACTCCACGATCCTCCATTCTACAAGGCCTTTTTCTTTCTTCTGTGGCCCTTTGTTGCCTTTGTATTCGTTCTTTGAATGAGATTTCTTCTTGAGTTCTTCACTGAGAGGTTTGTTGCAATTTGCAATGAAGTGGCCTGGTTTCTTGCAATTGTAGCATAGGTCATTTATTTGTTCTGGTTCTTTGTGAATTCTTTGACTTTCTTGGTTTATTGGTTTTGCCTCGTCGCATGAACCTTCTTAGTCTTTTCACTAGCATTGCAAGGTCCTCATCATCATCTTCATCGTAGTTAGAATCAACTTGGTCTCTTGACTTTGGAGGCGTTATCTCATTTCTTTTAAGGCGACACCTTTATCCTTCTTTCTTCCTTGAGATAACGTTTTTCTTTCATTGTGTCACCCGGTTAAATGACGTGAGGAGGTTGCCATATAAGCTGTTGAATAGTCATTTCATGTAGATTCTTTGATTCTCTGATGGCAGTGGTTTTGGCATCCCACTTCCTTGGTAAAGCTCTCATGAGCTTTATGATAAGATCTTTATTTGGATAGACATTTCCATAGGCTCGTAGAGAGTTGAGCAGCACATTTAATCTTTCGTAAGTGGCAGTAACGTTTTCCCCTTGAACATGAGCGAACATCTCATATTACTGAATCAAAAGAAATTGTTTGTTTTCTCTGACTTCTTCTGTTCCTTCATGCATAATGAGCAGTGCTTCCCAAACCTCCTTTGCTGTTTTGCTATTTACCACGTTTTCAAACAGATCATCTTCTAAAGATTGGAACAAGATGTTTTTGGCCTTTTTGTCGAGCTGAACAACTCTCTTCTCGTTCTTTGTCCATTCTTCCTTAACCTTGATCTGTACTCTATTTGGGTCATCTGTAGTTGGTGCAAGCTTTGTAGGAACATAGGGCCCATTCTGAATAGTTTTAAATAGATCTTCATCTATTGCATCCATATAAGCTTGCATCCTAACCTTCCAGTTAGCAAATTTTTCTTTATTGCACATTGGTGGCTTGCTGCCTCCTCTAGTCTTTGATTTGCTTGGTAAGTGTGCCATTGGATCTACTCAAACTTTGTAGGTCAGATTATAAAACACCTTTCGATACCAATTGTTAGTTCACGGAGGCTGACGAGATATCTTGAAGGGGGAGGGGGTTAAATAGATAATTAAAACCTTTTCTTTTAACTTATTTAGGATGATGATAATCAGTGCACAGCGGAATGAGTATTTAATACGCCTTCTGTTAGATATCTTGAGTTAATGAGAGTGAGGCAGTTATGACAGTTATAACAGATATAGCAGTTATATCAATTATAATGAACACAACAATTTTAAGTGGTTCAGAGCACTTAAAGCTCCTAATCCACTCTTCTACTCCTTGAGTAGGAAATCCACTAAGATGTCTATTACACTTCTTGAATCTCACAGATTCCTTCTAGACTAGCAATCTAGGTACAAAATTGAGATCCAAATTAGAGTACAAAATTGTTTTGTAATTGTGTATTGTAATTTATGACAAATATTAACATTAATTAGGAAAACCCTAATTGTTGGAAACACTAATCGTGAAATTATAAACCCTAATTTCTTAAGTGAAAACCCTAAATTAATATTTTGAAATCCTAATTTCTATATTAAGTAACCCTAATTAGTAATTATAAAACCTAATTGCTAATTGTAAACCCTAATTATTAAATTTAGCAAGCTTAACTATAATTAGTAAATATTTAAACTTATTTTTTTTTATTTTAAGTAATTAGTAACCCTAATTGATTGGGTAACCCTAATTACTAATTTTAAACCCTACTATTCCTGTATAATGAAACCTAATCTAGTTGAGGAAAACCCTAAATTTTATTTAGAAACTAATTTTGTAATTTTAAATTCTAAATTTTAATTTAGAAATTAAAAAAAATTATTTTTAAACCCTACTTGAAAATCCTACAATTTTGTGACAAACCTTAGGGTTAAACCCTACAGGCCAAACACTAAGGGTTTGCTAAGTTATATTTTAACCTTTAAAATTGAATGGCAAAAGACCAAAATGCCCCTCTTGTATTATTTTAGATAACTTGTGTATCTAGCCAAATTTGGAGTTGGTAACCTAAAGTATTGACTTTGCATGACCAAAATCTCCAGCACATCAGCTCTTATCAGCCAAATTCATTGTAACATCATGGTATATATAGATTGGATAGAAAAAAAAAATCATTTGTTAACTCATTTGACACAAGTACTCAACCTAGACCCTCTCTCTCTCTCTCTTAAACCAACGAAATCTTAAAGTATTTCAGTTCCAAATCAAAGCCCCACTATCAACCATAACATATCAGAGGCTTAGAATCAAAAGTTTGTTCATAAAGGTATAAAATCTAACCCTAGAAACTAATCCTTGATCTTATGTTAGATATTGTGTTTTAGTGTTAAGACATGTTATAGGTAGTGTATATTGATGATCTGGGTTGATAGATGTTAGAACCATAACATCTATAGGCTCAGATTTGATGTTTTGTAACCGAAAAAAATAATTTATGTCCCATAAATGTGAATGTCGACCTTATATCTTAGTGATTGTTAATGATTTTTGTGTTTTGAAAGTTTGTACTTGTAGTTAGTAGTATGGTCTTAAATCTGGAGTTGAAATCAGGCTTAGATCTGATCTAGGTTACAAGATAATCGTGGTCAAACCACGTTGATCGACCATGACCATACGAAATCTGGGCAGCCATGAACTTGCCCAGAAAGCTCTGACAGCAAGTTCATAGAGCCAGATCTTTCATGTTATTGTTGATCTGTGTTTGTTGTTGCATCTAGTTTATAGTTTGGTATTTTGACTGCATATTTATGCCTTAAAATCTCCTAAACATCAAATGAATAGAAGTCACTGGCTGGTCAAAGCAGGCCAGATGATCATGAACTGAGTTTTTGGGTAACCTAGAAAACTCAAGAACGTGATCTTTGACAGGGTTTGACCAGCATGGATCTTGTGATTCTGTTGTTGTTTTGTTTATGTTTTGTGATTGATCTCTTCCTTGATATGTTGGCTAGACACTGCAACATTTAAATCACAAAAACATTACAAGATTAGCAAGTTGTGGAAGCCCAAAGTAGGCTATATGAACTGTTCTTCATTTTTGGGTAACCTAGAAAATAAAGAATGTGTCCTGATTTTACTACTTTGAATGCTTAGATCTCGTTTGTTTTATGTTGTTGGGTCAGGTTTGTGGTTGGATCTTGTAGTATTGCATTAGTACTACAAGATCAACATCATATCGTGCCCAAAAAATTCATGATTTGATAATCATTGTTGGTCAAAGTAGTATCCTCGATCATTGACTATGAAGATCTGGGTTTCATCAAGAACATGAAGAACACCTATAGCGGCAGTTACTGTCATATAAGCGATCTTCAATGACACTTTATTTATAAAATTATTTTTTTAAAATAATTATAGAAAATTAGTTTTTAATTATTAAAAATACAAAATAAATTATTAAAATTATTTTAAAGTCCAAAATTATATTTTAATAATTTTTAATATATTTCATAAATATTTAGTATTTTGAAATATTAAAGGTATTTAATTTATTTAATTACAATATTAAATAAATTATTTAAATATGATTTTAATACATGAAAATTATTTAAAAATATATTATGATATAAGAAAATATTTTAAGTTATTTTTAATACTTTTAATATTATGTGATGAACTTCATTAATAAATTAATATTAATGATAATTATCTTATTTAATAAATATATTAAATAAATTATGGAAAATAGAATTAATTATTTAAAAAATAATATAAAAATTGTTTAAATTTTATAAAAAATTTGAAGTTATAGAATATAACTTTTAATATTTAAAGGTAGATTTTATTAATAATTTAATAGTAATGATATTAAATATATTTAATAATTATATTAAATAAATAGTTTTAAAATGGTTTTGTTGATTTAAAATCATTTAAAAGGGATATAAATGAATTAAAAATATTTTAAGTTATAATTAATGACTTTTAATATTTTGATAAATAGTACATTAATATTTAAATATTAGTGGTAAGTAATTAAAAGGATTTTAATTGTTTTAAAAATCATTTAAAGGTAATATAAATGCTTTAAAAATATTTTGAGTTATTATAAATAACTTTAATATTTTGGCAATAGTTTCATTAATAGTTTAATATTAATTAAATGTTAATGATAATAGAATTGTTTAATATTTAAATCATTTATTAATGATTTTGGTGTTTGAAATTTTATGATAAATTATAATAAATGTTTAAAAATTATTATAAGTTATTTAAAAATAATATGACTGATACTTACAGATATTGAACTTCAGAATAGAGTTTTAGACTCGATAATTACTCGATAAAGCTGTCGGTACACTGACATGTTTCAAAAATTGATCTGGACTTAGATATGTTGACTTGATAAGTGTTTATTTGTGATTCAGTGGTTGTTAAACATATGTAACAAGGTGATTAGGTTATATGCTGACTGCAATAGGCAATGCTATGTGTTATAGTATATTATACTAATCGAACGAATGGTCTATTTAATGATAGGGCTTGAAATAAAAGATAAAACTAAGTTATGTAAGCAGCAGATTAGGCAAGTATCTAACCCTTTCCATTTACTTTATGCAATACACATGCGTAAGATAATATCTGAACTATTCTTTGTCATTGTTCAAATATTTCAACCTTTGTATACACTTATGCCATGATTCTGTATAAGTAAATTATTAAATTATAATCTGTTGTACAAGTTCCTTATTTCTGTTATTGTAGATCAAGATATATATTCTGTTGGTTAATTTTCAAACATGGTTATACAAGTTTCCTCACTTGGATAATCATTATATTTTATCACATGTTGATACATGCTTATCATATCCAGTATGTATATGTTGAATTAAAAGCCATCTAAGCTATTTGATTCGGCTAGACACAAACTTAAAATTGTTGTTGAACAAGATAGAACTTTATTATCCAACCGAATTATTTTGGTTTAGATTCTAGACTAGTATGAACATCCCAAATATGGGAAACTTTTATGCGCCTAAGGCGGATATGCTGGACAAAAATATCATCCTTGAATGTAGTATTGATCAATACAGGGCATAACGGGCAGATTACCCCCGTGCTCGTAAGTTATGATGGTTTACAGATGAAGTTCTGTTTAACCTTTTCAAAAATAGAAAACAATGTTCATAGTCTGTCTCCTGATCCTCATTTATAGTCAGTACGTAGTTCAAAAATTTGAAATCGAAATGATATGTTGTTTATTATTGGTTCAACTTACTTCACAACTGTTGATTTTCTGTAGAAGTATTGTTCAAAGAAAACATTTAATTCGTTCAGCTATCTGTTATTGTTGCTATTACTTGTTGGGAACTCAAATGCTCATCCTTGCTTAATTTAAATGTTTTCAGCTAAATGTGAACAACCTGAAGGCTCTACTAAGAACAAAGGGAAATGAAAGGTTGCTGAATGAATTTCTATGTTATCTTATGTACTAGTTTGACTTTATGATAAGGATGATAAATATTATTATTATCATGTAAGGAATGTTTAAAGGTTTCGTACTTTGGATTGGAAAACTCTGATAATATGTAAATTAAATTTGATAATCTATATTATTGAAATTATTATTAGTATTATTCCGCTCATAGAAATGGTATCGTGAAGCACCGAGTTTGGGTTTCAAGTACCTAAATTTGGGGGCGTCACATTATGGTATCAAAGCTTTAGGGTTAGAAACCTTAGGTGGGATAGACCTTAGGCTATAACCATAGGACAGAGGGAAACGTTGCAAAATACAAATAACTCATATAGAGTTTAAAAAGAGATGAATCGGATAAATTCATCGTCAAACCAAATAAAAGATAACTTTTATATAATTATTGTTTGTTATGTGTATATATTATATGCTAATCAGGATAAATTATGTGTGTAGATGTCAGGTGAAAAAGGATTAGTATACCCTTGGACCATAAAGAAGGAGCCAATATCAAAGCCAATAACTGAAATAGAGGCTCAAACTGAAAGCAACCTCAATGAGGTGGTGATTGTGGAAAATATAGTACCAGATCCGAAAATGGTGGAACTGATAGATAGTGATTCGAATACTGAAGTTGGAGCTGATCAAGCATCAACAGAAGTGCAGAATCTGTGGGACCAGTTTTCCTCTTTGGAAAAGTTATGGGAAATAGAAAAACTACTAAATAATCAATTGTGGAAAGCATTAATAGAAATAATGGAAGAACAAGATAAGCTTAAAATCCAAATTAATCAAATGGGAGCCAACAACAACAAGTCGTGTGCAGCTCCGAACAAGAAGGGAAAAAGAAAGATGAAAGACCGCGAGATAGGAGATCCTGATAACAACCAAGGAAAAATTAACTGAATAGAAAGGTGTACGAATTGTGACAAGAAACATGAAGGTGTGTACGAGAAAGGGGAGAATGTTTGCTACAATTGCGGACGTGAGGGACATTTTTCTCCTCATTATCCCAATCCAAAGCAATGTGTCTGTTTTATTTGTGGGATAGAAGGACATCAGGCGAAGGGTTGTCCAAGATCAAGAAAAAGGCGTAGTGAATAGATAGTGCCGCCAAGATGATAAACTTGAAATCAAAGTGCAGAAGAATCTATCAACAACGCTGGGGGACAACAACCAGATCCAATACAGCACTTTGCAAACATGGTATCTCAGGCTATGTAAATAGGAATGCCAGCCACAGGGAACCAGCCGGACAACCATTTGGCGAACTTCAAAGAGTTCAAGGCTGTTGGACCGCCAAAATTCAAAGGACGGTGATCCCAGAGAGTATAAACTTGGGTTAAGGAAATCAAAAAGTCATTTGTAATAGCTAGGGTAGCTGAGGGGCAAAAGATCTCTTTTGTCACCTATATGATGAAGGGTGACGCAAATTTTTGGTGGGAAGCGAATCAGGCGAGGGCAGGAGAAGGTGTAGTAACTTGGGATAGGTTCAAAACTTTGTTTTTTGAAAACTATTTTTCGTCTAGTATGTAGACTAGGATGGAGGTGAAATTTTTGGAGTTGAAGCAGGAGAACATGACTGTTGTGGAGTATGCCACAAAGTTTAATAAGTTGGCTAGGTTCGCTCCGCATCAAGTGGATACGGAGGCTAGAAAAGCAAGAAGGTTTGAGCTGCAATTAAAACCCTGGCTCTATAACAAGGTGGCAGTGTTGCAGATCCCTATATTTGCAGCACTCATGGAAAAAGCGATTATAGCTAAGGAGGGGAGTGAGGTCATGAGCCTCTACAACAAGGAAAGAATGTACAAGGGTAAGGTCAAGGGAGCTGGGAAGGTGGAAACAAGTAGTGGGAATATGGGTGAAAAGAGGAAGGGGAACAACTTTGGGAGTGTGCAGGTGAAGCAGGAAGGTGTAAAGAAGAAGCAGGTGGTATAATGCGGGAACTGTGGGAAGAACCATTTGGGGGATTGTCTGAAAGGTAAATTTGCATGTTTTAAGTGCGGGCAGGAGGGCCATATCTCTCCCAACTGCCCCAATCCTAGAACGATTAGTGGGTGTTTTCTGTGCGGATTGAAGGAGCATAAGGTGAAGGACTGTCCGAAAAGGAAAACGAAGGCAGAAAGTGTGAACATGGGGAAATGCGGCGAAACTTTGGCGATCACAGGAGATCACAGGACCAACATCATCTAGCAAGCCGACAAAATCAACAGCAAGGGTCTTCAACATGACGGTCCAGGATACGGTGGCAGCTGGCAAGGGAACTCCATGTATTATTAATAGAACTTTTATTTTCTTATACATGATTTTTCTATTGATAGTAAATTATTTTATAAAGAAATTTTGAAGGAGGAATTTGAGTTCTTTTAGAAATCAAATTTTCTATTTAATCAAATATACAAGTTTTATGTGAATAGTTAAAGATCAGTTCGATCAAATTTGATCGAGATCTACTTGCAATAATTGTGTATGCTATGTACCCTGGTATGTATAGGTTTTAAAACGGTGATTTCGGGGACGAAATCATTATAAGGGAGGGTGAATGTAATAACTCGATATTTTTTATATAAATAAATCAGAAATTTAGCGTATAATTATTTTTTTTATTAAAATAAATTTGAGGAATATGTATAAGTCAAAGCGTATGTATTTATGTGATAAATGAAAATATATTTATTACATGAATAATTACAAATAATTTTATTTTAGAATTATTGATCATTATAAGCTATATTCTTATAATAATTAATTTATTGTAGAAATGTTTTATTATTTAATTTTTTCAAGAAAATATGATCTTGTATTATTTAAATAATATATGGAATGATTATTGGAATTATTATAATAATTATTTTATTTTATTATATGAATTTATGTTAGATTAATTAAGTTAATTATTTGAACTTAATTAATAATGTTAAATATGAAAGATAGATCGGATATGGAATCCAAACCCTAATTTTGGATTTTGATCAATGAATGAGAATGATAATTTAATATTATTTTATTTACGTATATAAATATGTAATTGTATGTTTACTAATTTGACAATGGTTGGTCAATTATGGTGTAATATGTCAAACCCTAGTTGTTATCTTGCAAAACCCTAATTTGAGATCCAAATTAGAGTACAAAATTGTTTTGTAATTGTGTATTGTAATTTATGACAAATATTAATATTAATTATGAAAACTCTAATTGTTGGAAACACTAATCGTGAAATTATAAACCCTAATTTCTTAAGTGAAAACCCTAAATTAATATTTTGAAATCCTAATTTCTATATTAAGTAACCTTAATTAGTAATTATAAAACCTAATTGCTAATTGTAAACCCTAATTGTTAAATTTAGCAAGCTTAACTATAATTAGTAAATATTTAAACTTAATTTTTTTTATTTTAAGTAATTAGTAACCCTAATTGATTGGGTAACCCTAATTACTAATTTTAAACCCTCTTATTCTGTATATAATGAAACCTAATCTAGTTGAGGAAAACCCTAAATTTTATTTAGAAACTAATTTTGTTATTTTAAATTCTAAATTTTAATTTAGAAATTAAAAAAAAATTATTTTTAAACCCTACTTGAAAATCCTACAATTTTGTGACAAACCTTAGGGTTAAACCCTACGGGTTTGCTAAGTTATATTTTAACCATTAAAATTGAATGACAAAAGACCAAAATCCCCCTCTTGTATTATTTTAGATAACTTGTGTATCTAGCCAAATTTGGAGTTAGTAACCTAAAGTATTGACTTCGCATGACCAAAATCTCCAGCACATCAGCTCTTATCGGCCAAAGTCATTGTAACATCATGGTATATATAGATTGGAGAGAGAAAAAAAATTCATTTGTTAACTCATTTGACATAAGTACTCAACCTAGAGTCTCTCTCTCTTAAACCAACGAAATCTTAAAGTATTTCAGTCCCAAATCAAAGCCCCACTATCAACCATAACATATCAGAGGCTTAGAATCAAAAGTTTGTTCATAAAGGTATAAAATCTAACCCTAGAATCTGATCCTTGATCTTATGTTAGATCTTGTGTTTTAGTGTTATGACATGTTATAAGTAGTATATATTGATGATCTGGGTTGATAGATGTTAGATCCATAACATCTATAGGCTCAGATTTGATGTTTTTGCAAATTTGGAAAAATATTTTTTTATGTCTGACAACGAATGTTAGACCTTATATCTTAGCGATTATTAATGATTTTTGTGTTTTGAAAGTTTGTACTTGTAGTTATTAGTATGGTCTTAAATCTGGAGTTGAAATCAGGTTTAGATCTGATATAAGTTACAAGATAATCGTGGTCAAACCACGTTGACTGGCCATGACCATACGAAATAAGGGCAGCCATGACCTTGCCAGGAAAGCTCTGACAGCAAGTTCATGGAGCCAAATCTTTCATGTTGTTGTTGATCTGTGTTTTTTGTTGTATCTAGTTTATAATTTGGTATTTTGACTGCATATTTATGCCTTCAAAACTCCTAAACATCAAATGAATGGAAGTCACTGGCTGGTCAAAGCAGACCAGATGATCACGAACTGAGTTTCTAGGTAACCTAGAAAACTCAAGAACGTGATCTCTGACAGGGTTTGACCAGCATGGAACTTGTGATTCTGTTGTTGTTTTGTTTATGTTTTGTGATTGATCTCTTCCTTGATATGTTGGCTAGAAACTGCAACATTTAAATCACAAAAACATTACAAGATTAACTAGTTGTGGAAGCCCAAAGTAGGCTATATGAACTGTTTTTCATTTTTGGGTAACCCAGAAAAT
Source organism: Panax ginseng (assembly GCA_020205605.1). NCBI lineage: Eukaryota > Viridiplantae > Streptophyta > Magnoliopsida > Apiales > Araliaceae > Panax > Panax ginseng. The sequence continues at coordinate 136,752,818 of CM035128.1, forward strand.
GAAGAACAGGTCTGACGGCTACTTTGAATGCTTAGATCTCGTTTGTTTTATGTTGTTTGGTCATGTTTGTGGTTGGATCTTGTAGTATTGCATTAGTACTACAAGATCAACATCATATCGTGCCCAGAAAATTCTTGATTTGATAATCATTGTTGGTCAAAGTAGTACCCTCGATCACTGACTATGAAGATCTGAGTTTCATCAAGAACATGAAGAACACCTACCTATAGTGACGGCCTGCCGCTATAAAAATCTTCAAATGACACTTTATTTATAAAATTATTATTTTATTAAATAATTATAGAAAATTAGTTTTTAATTATTAAAAATACAAAATAAATTATTTAAAATTATTTTAAAGTCCAACAATTATATTTTAATAATTTTGAATATATTTCATAAATATTTAATATTTTTAAAATATTAAAGGTATTTAAGTTATATAATTACAATATTAAATAATTTATTTAAATATGATTTTAATACATGAAAAATTATTTAAAAATATATTATGATATAAGAAAATATTTTAAGTTATTTTAATAACTTTTAATATTATGTGATGAATTTCATTAATAAATTAATATTAATGATTATTATTTTATTTAATAAATATATTAAATAAATTATGAAAAATTAGAATTAATGGTTTAAAAATAATATAAAAATTATTTAAGTGTTATAAAAATATTTGAAGTTATAAAACATAACTTTTTCAATATTTAAAGTTAGATTTTATTAATAATTTAATAGTAATTGATATTAAATTTATTTAATAATTATATTAAATAAATAGTTTAAAAATAGTTTTATTGATTTAAAAATCATTTAAAAGGGATATAAATGAATTAAAAATATTTTAATTTATAATTAATGACTATTAATATTTTGATAAATAGTACATTAATATTTAAATATTAGGGGTAAGTAATTAAAAATGATTTTAATTGTTTTAAAAATCATTTAAAGGTAATATAAATGCTTTAAAAATATTTTGAGTTATTATAAATAACTTTAATATTTTGGCAATAGTTTCATTAAAAGTTTAATATTAATTAATTGTTAATGATAATATAATTATTTAATATTTAAATCATTTATTAATGATTCTGATGTTTGAAAATTTATGATAAATTATAATAAATGTTTAAAAATTATTATAATTTAAATAATATGACTGATACTTACAGATATTGAACTTCAAAATAGAGTCTTAGACTCAATAATTACCCAATAAAGCTGTCGGTACACCGACATGTTTCAAAAATTGATCTGGACTTAGATATGTTGACTTGATAAGTGTGACGCCCCCAAAATAGGTATACATCACCCATCTTCAGTCGTCAAATACATGGTACTAAATTCAAATACAACTTGATTATACAATAGTCGTGTAAAATACGACAAAATACATGCTGTGAGTTTTAATACAAATATTGTCATCTAGACAATATCCACACTCAATTTAGTCCTCATTATATTTATTATCACACTATTTAACAGAATAGTGAGGACTACTAAGACACCATCTCAGACCATCACTCCGTTCCCCGACTAGTCCCGGCTACGTTCTCATTTCCTGAAGAGAACAGTGAAAGAAAGGGTGAGCTCAACTAGCCCAATAAGAAATATTATGACTAAGATAATGCAGAATAAATTATCATTAGTTCTCAACAGTGTTAAACTGATAAAATACAATAGACATCAAGTTTAACTGCAGCAGAACATACAATCCATTAAAAGAGTCAAGTAGAGAATAAAATCTACAATCTTTTATGATTTAAAAGGTTTTTCATCACTTTTATCGCTAGGACTTAGCTTAATAAATAATCCACATCATCCCTGCACTACGACCAAGGATATTCATTAGTATCACGACCACAAATTATCCATGCACTACGGGCCAAGGATATTCGTGTATTCATCAATGGTCATGATCATGCCAACAATCGTCCATCAATGCACTTTGCATCAATGAGGACTTTAACCACATCATCTCGTAACATTACAAATATGATTACACCAAATAATCCCTGGTCATAATCATACCAAGTCTATCTATGCACTACAGGCCACAGATGACTTTCAAAAATATAAACATGAGGATGATGACAATGATATAAGAATTCAATAAAACAAGTTCAAGAATTAATTTATTCAGGAACTGACAACGTCCAAATTATCAACATGATACTTATTTGTAGAGTAAAAATCAAGAATGCTTAGAAGAATATTTCCATGAAAAGATACTAGATGAAGCTCAAATATCAAGGATATTCCACTAAGTTCACGGAGTATAGAAGTTAAAACTTTAACCAACTGAATATAATAAAGAATGGAATAACAAAACAAATCACCATGCTTGCGGTACTTCGCATAGACAGGTTATTCCAACAGAATAATAAATAACGGAACTAGGTCAGGCAAAATTCGCACCGATAGGATGTTCCAAACATGACAAGAATGCTCCTCTTAGTTCCCTAATTCTCCTTCCTAAATCACAAATTCCCCTAGAGTTTCTCTTTTTTCTCTCTGAGTTTGTTCTCCAGCCTTCGTAAAAAAATAAAAAGAATGCGTATAATAATATAACCGGTGGAATCATGGACAGCAGTTAAGCGCAACGGGGACTTAACTGCTCACATGTTCCTTAGGCCTTGTTTGGCTTGTTTTAAATTAATCCCTTTTTTGACACCCCCAAATTCATGTACTCAAACTTCCCTCAGATTTGGTGTTCACTAATCAAAATAATTAACATCTAACTACCCATAATAATGACAACAATAAAATTGAAATATAAATCCTCCCAATATATGGTTACAACATCTTAAATGAATAAATCCTAGGTTATCTAACCTTAATACATCAAATGCGAAAATATCATAAACAAATAAGTCTTAAACATCATAAGTCTTAACATAATAGTTCTCAAATAATAATAACATGTCTTCATCACTTGCTTGCTTTTCCTTTTCCCTTACTTGTGGATGGCTCATCAACTCTTTTAATCTTAGCTGCAATGTTATTATGCAAGAGTGAGCAACAAATTTCCCACAAGTTTAACAATAGAATGATAATAATATGCGAATAAACAATGGATACTGAACTAAAAGAAGTCTCAACTTTTGAATCAAGATTAGAACAAGAATCAAAAGTACATCAGAGGGTCACAAGACCATGAACTATGCCCCAGGTTATCAAGTATTTCTACTTTAAACCTTTAACAGTCGTAAGACTATATGGACATAACTTCTCGTACTTAGGAGAATCAGCTGTAAGACCCCATTGAAGATCTAAAGATCTAGGCATGGCCCTATCATCCCGACTTTGTACAACCTCTTATCCCATATCATTGTGTAGCTCTCAACAACAGCATTCCGGAAAGGTATTATACGCCTCAATTGGATGCCCAGATTGAAAGTTATGAAGGTTCGAGCAGATAACGGCATGTGTGCACGTACTTCAACATGGCAGGGCCCACAGAGCCCGGGGGCAACCCGAGTAGCAGCAGGTGCTACAGCTCCTCCCTCTATAAATAGAGGGCTTGGGGGCCATTTTAAGAAGATAAAAGGGGAGGAAGGCCTATCCATTTTGCTCTATACACACTATAAACTGAGTGTTTTCTCTTTCCAAACACTTGTGAGCTTGTGCTTTGTCATATTTTACCTGTGGAAACCGAGTTCTCATTCATTTAAAGACATTTGAAGTCTTCTTAGCAGTCCACTGTAAGACTTATTACATTTCTTAAAGCCTTTCCCCACTTTTGTGCACACACAGTTATTCACGTTGAGAGTCGTGTTGTGTTCATATGCCCGGACTTCGGTCCATGGCTTTTTATTTCTTTTGTATATATATACTTATATATATATATATCACTATCGAGTTATGCCTCGATTGAGCCTGGATTCACATCCGGAGCATTTATTGCTTATATATATATATAAATATATATATATATATATATATATATATAAACGCACCAAATATTATATCCAGGATCCACCGAACAGAGCTCGATAACAATATATATATATATAAGTATTTATATATATAAATATATTTACATTTCTGTCAGGCCTGGAGATCACATCGTGGCCATTTACTTCTTTTATTTACGTTTAGTCCCGCCTGGAGTTTACTTCGCGGCGGTTGATCATCTCTATATATATATTTACTGCTTTTATATATTTACTTTTAGTCCCGCGTGGAGTTTACTTCATGGCGGTTGATCGTCTCTATATATATATTTACGAATTTTATATATTTACATTTCTAATCCCCCATGGAGTTTACTTCATGGTGGTTGATCGTTCATATATATATTTATAGCTTTTATATATATAACTGTTTATAGATTTTATACAAACTGCATCATCATGTGAGCCTAGGAATCATGTGATCAAAGATTCAGTCCCTGAATCTAAATTCGATTCCCGTGATGGATATTTTCAGTTGTAACCGGCTAGTAAAGTATTTATAGTGTTTGAATTTCCTTAGATGGCTCTCATGCCCACAATGAGTTCGGCACTGCTTTATACATTATTTTCTCGAAAATGCATCGCATCTCAAAAATAAAAGCAATCTAGCCGAGCACATAATAAAATGGAAGTATCAAAGGCCTAAATTACTATTGAGCATAAGGGTTTGAAAAACCTCTTTTACAAAACATCACTGTTATATCTTGTTAAAATTGAACTTTTATATGAAATTCAAACCCTTTGTATATAGGTGCAAATGAGGCATAGCACTACTTCCAGATAATTACACATTGGCCAATACACACACACATTCATATAACAGTTTAATTTGAAAAGTGGTGGTCACCGTGGTAACACGGATGTCGGGGGGTGCCTAACACCTTCCCTCCGCATAATCAAGCCCCCGGACCCTAACGAATCTCGGTTTCACAGACCTGTTAAGCAGTGTTACATCACTAGGTCAATGTGCAAACCTTTTCTCGTTTGAGTTGGTGCAACCATTTCAAAATACCAACTGGCGACTCTTACAATCCAATCGTTGACTTATATATGTCGAACCTTTTCACAACTTGTTTTTTCAAATAAATCACACCTAACATGAGAACACCAAAAGACAATTACAGAAAATGGACAATAAAAATCCCGACGTCGACAGGTGGCGACTCTGCTGGGGATTTCCAGTAAGAGAGCTTAAGCCGCTATTACAAACTTTTCAAAAATGTTATATGCTTGTGTGTGGATCTTGCATTTAAATTTGAATAGATGTTTACAAATGCATTTGCTTACTGCACTTAGTGCTTCGCACTGTATCTGCCTGTGAGTGCTTCACATATATCATCATTTCCATATAGTGAGACATGTTGTATGTGAATATATGTTGTGTGGTCCCTCCACCAGGAGGATATCCTATTGGTGTTTGATTACTGGACTCATAGGGAGACTAGTTCCAATGAGGCTCAGGAAAAGCACCACCCAGATTCGCTCCAGTTTAAAGACTGGATTAATTTTTCATCGAGTAAATTGCGATGATCTGGGAACCTTCATGCCAAAAAGCTGCGAGAGTAACCTAAGATAGGTCAGCCTCTGATAAACCAAATGCGAAGGGAAGTCTCTTCATACTTTCCCATTTCAATTACTTGTAAATTGAATTACTTATAATTTCATTCTATGTCAATCTCAATATAATGGAAAATATGAAGGAATATATGTACATGCATTCCCTTTTATATCAAAACCTGACATTCTATCTTGTCAAAACTTACATCCATTTTGTAGAATAATACTCCTAAAACGGACTCTTCACATAGCATATAACATTTATACATTCCCTAAGACTAAACTATATAAGTCTTTTTGTAGGAAAACAATTGGGCTTGTTACCCTATCAAAGTCCAAAAAGGCTTCATCTGGCCAGTCTAATCCTAGTCTTGTCTCTCGCGAGGAGTTTGAAGGATTAATTAACCAAATTACAGAGTTTGTTGTTCTGCTCAAAGAACTACACCAATCTACTCAGGGTCCACGAATACCTATACATACAGAATCCTCTCCACATGGAGGAACCCAGGGTCTGGACAAAGAAACTCCAGTACCTTAGTTTCAGTTGGACAAAACCAAAAAAACCCCTGAAATTACCCATATCAAAGAAGATCCACCCAGCGGTGATATCAGGAAGAAAGTCCTATAAATGGAAGAGACCATTCGGTCTATCAAAGGGATTGGAGCATATGGGAGTGTTTCATATGCAGACCTTTGCATCTTCTCGGGGGTTCATTATCCAGAAAAGTTCAAGACTCTTGACTTTGAAAAATATGATGGGTTGGGGATCCTTACACATATTTGAAGGTATTCATTGGAGAGCTCGAATCTTATGCCGAAGATGAAAAGCTCAGAATGCAGCTGTTTCAGAAAAGTCTGACTGGAGAAGCCAGATCATGGTATACCAGATTAGACAACTCCAAGATTCATAGCTGGGAAGAGCTAGCTCATGCCTTCCTCAGTCAGTACAGTTTCCAGTCTCAGATGGCTCCAGACCAGTACCAAATTACCAAGGTCAAGAAATAAGCCAATGAGTCTTTCAAAGAGTATGCTCAAAGGTGGAAGTGCCTTGCTGCTCAAGTTATTCCCTCTATGACTGAGTCTGAAATGGTGATGACCTTTATAGACATACAAGAAGCTCATTTCTATAAGAGAGTCTTAGCTGGCATAGGCAAGCCATTTTCTGAAATGATCAAACACGGAGAAATGGCTGAGATGTGATTGAAGTCAAGAAAGATTCAAGACCTTGTTGCTCTAAATGTTGTTGAGCACATCTAGTCTGGAAGTAATGGAAACAACCCCAAGAGGGTCCATAAGAAGAAAGAGGAGGATGTTTCCTTGATACTACAAGGACAGAAAGGCAGTTAGAACATGCCTATTCAGAGGAGAAACTAATCCCCTTTTCAAGGACAATCTTCAAACCCTCTATGAGACCCCAAATTTTAAGAATAAAGATTTAAATTTCTCAAAATATTTTTTTTGAATATTATGGTGTGGATTTGAGATAATGTTATAGTTGTGGGTAATATTTATAAATTTTGAAAAGTATGCAAGTTATTGTATAATATTCGATTGGTCAGGGAATATTCTTTTTATTGGGGAATATCCGTACGACGGTACAATCATTGGTGGACCCCACAATGGAATTATTGTCAGATTGAGAAAACGACAAAAATATTTTTATACAAATAACGGCGGAAGTTTTATCATTAAAACTGTTGAACTACCCGGTAGTAAAAGTATAGTAATACGCGTGGTTGCATAGTAGCACACGGTATTGATTATTGATGCTTACGTAAGAAGTCACTCAGTTATACTCAATTATTGCTAAAGAATTCACGCGATCATATCTCTCATATTATTTATTCAATTATTGTCACAGTATCATCTGCATAATATGTTATATTATTAAATTAATAATTTAGATGGCAAAGTTATTCATATTATTATTTGCAATATTGACAATGTCTAGAAGTTCTGTCAAGGAGAGGTTTGGTCACCTAATTGCGCGCCAATTAGGAGAAATCCTTATCGGAAAGCCCCCTCTTTCCTGGAAACAACTTGGTTGTTAAATATTTTGAATTATAATATTAATGGTGAATAAGATTGTGTTGATTAAAGATGAAATTGATAGTTTCATTGTGTTGGAATTATTAGTGTTAGTGAAAATTGACATTTTTTTAGATGATAATAGATGTTTGGGGGTTATATTGATAAATCGGATAATTAATCGGATAAATGAGCAATTAATTGCTACTAATTCACATGCTTATATAACTATTTGTTCACATGTGTGTACTATTGAATCACATTCTTGTACTATTAGGGAAGTTGGTGCAAGATTGATAATACTTGCATGACTAAGTTAAAAATGGAGGTATAGATGGAGGTACTATACTATAATTCATATTTTCACATGATTATAACTATTGATTCACATGATTGAACTATTGATTCACATTATTTACTATTAGCGGAGGTGGTGCAAGTTTGATAATACTTACAGGACTAAATTAAAAATGAAAAAAAAAGTTGGAGGTATTGTACTGTAATATTTTGAGCCCCAAAACGTGCAATTATCGAAACTATATTTTCCTATAAATAGAAGCTTATTCTTCCTTCATTTCTCACCAATTCACTAAAGCTATAGAGCAATTATTATAGAGAGAAAGAAGAAGAGAAGTTTGCTACCTCTCTACTCCAGTATCCAGTTTCTTTCTAAGGTAAGGGCTATTATTTCTTTCGTATTCATGAAGAGAGCTATTGTTATTCCATTCCTTATTATTATGTTGGAATAACCTGTCTATGCAATGTACCGCATACATGGTGAAATTCTTCTATTATTCCATTCTTTATTATTCTGTTGGAATATCCTGTCTGTACGGATTACGCTAAACCTGGTTCCATTCCTTATTATTATGTTGGAATAACCTATCTATGCGAAGTACCGCATACATGGTGAAATTCTTCTATTATTCCATTCTTTATTATTCTGTTGGAATAACCTGTCTGTGCGATCTATCACATACATGGTGAATTCTTCTATTATTTCATTCTTTATTATTTTGTTGGAATATCCTGTTTGTGCGGTTTACGCATGACCTGGTTCCATTCTTTATTATTCTTTTGGAATATCCTGTTTGTGCGGTTTACGCATGACCTGGTTCCATTCTATATTATTCTGTTGGAATAACTTGTCTGTGCGGTCTATCGCATGCATGGTGAATTCTTCTATTATTTCATTCTTTATTATTATGTTGGAATATTCTGTCTGTGCGGTATACGCATGACCTAGTTCCATTCTTTATTATTTTGTTGGAATATCCTGTCTGTGCAGTTTACGCATGACCTGGTTCCATTCTTTATTATTCCGTTGAGAATAACCTGTCTGTGCGGTCTATCGCATACATGGTGAATTCTGCTGTTATTCCATTCTTTATTATTCTGTTGGAATAACATGTCTATGTGGATTACCGCATGCATGGTGAATGATCCTTTGTATTCATATGAATAGTATTTTCATTCAAAAGGGGTTTCTACCAGGGGCTGTTTCGTAATTTTTCTGAACCTCAAAAATTCTGGAAAAATTTGAAATGATACTTTGATGAGTTTTCTAGATTGTTTCCAAAAATGGAGATTTTTGGATGTATAGATTAAGAGTTATGGATTTTATGGGAAAAGACTATTTTAAAAGTAAACCCTTATAACTCTTTGTGGTTAACTCCAAAATTGGTAAAATTTTTATTGGAAGTACATATATATAACGGGAGTATACCCTGTAAATTTTGGAATTTTTGGACAAAAGTACAATTTATGATAAATGTCTAAATATTAAAGCTTTTGGCCATATGAAAAATAGTAAATGAATTTTAAAAATTAGAGAAAATATATGTTCAATATGGGACTATATTCTCGCTAAATCCCCTTAAAAGAAATATTTTTGGGACTGATTTGGTATTTTCATGAAAATGAACTACTTATGAGTAAATGAATTAAATATGTTATGTGAAGTAACAAAATTGGAAAATAGGATTTTATGGCTTGGGAATCCTATATAGGGTATATGCATATTTTTGATGAGGGATTTGATCATTGGTGATGAAATCTTATGAGTATGGCATTTTTGAATAATTAAATGCATTATTTGGTAAAGTGTAAACAATTGAAATAAATTGTTTATAAGTTTAAGAAGTGATTAAAATAGTGTTATAATATTAATAATATTAGATTATGAGTTTATTAAGTGATTGATAATATTTGGATAAATTTAAAGTCTTTAATATTTATCCTTGTTTTTGTTTTATTAATGCTTATATCATTGTCATCATCCTCATGCTTATATTGTGATGAAAGTCATCTTTGGCTTACGTGCATAGATGGACTTGGTGTGATTATGACCAGGAATCATTCGGTATAATCATGACCTGTAATGTTATAAATGATGTGGTAAAAGTCCTCAGTGTCCTGTAGTGCATTGATGGACAATTTTTGGTATGATTATGACCAGGGAATATTCGGTATAGTCATGACCATTGATAATTTAATGAATATCCTTGGCCCGTAGTGCAGGGATGATTCGATGATGTGGTTTATTTATTAAGCTGAGTCTCAGCGATAAAAATTGATGAAAACATTTTACATCATAGAAGATAGTAGATATCATGCTCTACTTGATTCTTCTAATGGATTGCTTATTTTGCTGCAGTTAAACTTGATGTCTATTGTATTTTATCAGTTTAACATTGTTGAAGACTAATGATAATTTATTCTGCATTATCTTAGTCATAATATTTCTTCTTGGGCTAGTTGAGCTCACCCTTTCTTTCTTTGTTCTCTTGTGAAATGAGAACGTAGTCGGGACTAGTCGAGGAACGGATTGACGGTCCAGATAATAGCATTAGTAGTCCTCACTATTCTGTTAAATAGTGTGACAATAAATGTAATGAGGACTCCATTGAGTGTGGATATTGTCTAGATGACAATATTCTTATTAAAACTCTTAGATTATGTTTTGTCGTATTTCACACGACTATTGTATCATTAAGTTGTATTTGAATTTTGTACCATGTATCTGGCGACCCAAGATGGGTGATGTATACCTGTTTTGGGGGCGTCATAGTTGGTATCATAGCTTAGGGATATGATCCCTGGCTGAGATGTGAGACAAGAACTAGGAGGCGAGAGACGGGGAATTCCTTCGCTAGTATGACCTACCTAAGTTTATTTGGTATTTAATTGGTCGGTTAGAGTATAGGGATAATATGTGATATGTCAATTAACCCTTGTTTTGTGACAATGTTTGAAAATGGCATCTGAAAATGTTGAGAGAAGCAATGGAGCAAAATAATATGACTATATCGCAGTACGAGGCTAAGTTTGCGGAGTTATCCCGATTTGCATCCTATTTGATCGATAATAAGGGGCGAATGACGCGAATGTTTCTAAGAGGTTTGAAACCCGATATACGTCAATACCTCATTTCTCATAAACTTTGTTTATATTCAGTTGTTGTGAATAGGGCTCAGTTATTGGAGCGTGATAATGAGTTAGCACAACCAAAAGGTAACGACCAACAACACGATAATAATCGTACCTATGGCAACGGCCATCAGAACAATGATGACCATTGTGGGGGAAATTATCATGCCAAGAATGGTAACCACTTTGGTGGTAATCATGGCCAAGATAATAGAAGGGGAAATTTTAAGAATAGAAGGTCATTTAGCTCGATTTTGTCATATAGTGAAGTCAAGTCCAGCTGGGACGGTGGCACCAAAGGCGGATACGGACAAAATAATGTCGGTGGTTTCAGAAAGAGCGTTTTTCGTGACTTCTCAAAAAGTTAGTAACCCGAACGAAGCTAGCACGGGTTAGTTAATTATAAATTTTTGCGAAGTCTATACCTTATTAGATACCGGTTCTACCCATTCTTTTATCTCTCTTGCTTGCGTTCAACGTTTAAATTTGACTCTGGAGAAGTTAGACTTTGACTTATCTGTTGAAACTCCGTTAGGAGAAACCTTCATTACATGTACTATCCAAGTCTTGGATGAGAGTCACAGTTTTGAATGATATTTCTATTGTTAATAAATTTCCTGATGTATTCTTGAAGACTTCTTAGCCTACTTAGAGCGTGAAATCGAATTTTGTATTGACCCCAGTACAAAACCCATTTCTTCAACCCTTAAATATTTCTTCACCCAAAATGAAAGTATAATGCGCCAAAGATGATGGCTCGAGCTGTTGGAGGTTACGACCATTTAATATCAACGTGGAAGAACGAACGTGGTAGCTAACGCGTTGAGTAGAAGATCGTATGCGTTTACGAGTGCGCTGTTGTTAACACAAAGACCCATTTCGTATAACTTACAAATGATGAAGATAGAGTTAAATACTCTAGAGACCCACGTGAAGATAACGAATATACGAGTAGAATCGACTTTAATCGATAAAGTTAAATCCGTTCAAGCTACACACCCGAATCTAATGAATGTGAAGAAGAAGGTTCAAGAAGGCGTTATCTCAACCCTCGATTTAATTGGCCCATTTGTAATCCTCGATGGAGTAGGAACTATGGCCTATAGACTCGTTTTACCGCTAAGTATGTCGCGTGTTCATAACGTTTTTCATGTATCGATGTTACGTAAATATGTGGATGACCCAAACCACATTATTAAATTAGAACTAGACGAGATAGTAGAAAAATTAACGTATGAGGAGATACGTGTTAAAATCTTTGATAAGAATGATCGTATTCAACACTCAAAGGTTATACCTCTAGAGTTAGAATCTGAAATGAAGTCAAGGTATCCTCATCTCTTCGGCATATAAGGTACGTACGTAAATTTCGAGGGCGAAATTTCATAAGGAGAGGAGATTGTGAGACCCCAAATTTTATGAATAAAGATTTAAATTTCTCGAAATATTTTTTTTGAATATTATGGTGTGGATTTGAGATAATGTTATAGTTGTGGGTAATATTTATAAATTTTGAAAAGTATGCAAGTTGTTGTATAATATTCGATTGGTCGGGGAATATTCTTTTTGTCGGGGAATATCCGTACGACGGTACAATCATTGGTGGACCCCACAACGGAATTATTGTCGGATTGAGAAAATGACAAAAATATTTTTATGAAAATAACGGCGGAAGTTTTATTGTTAAAACTGTTGAACTACCCGGTAGTAAAAATACAGTAATACACGTTGTTGCATAGTAGCACACGGTATTGATTATTGATGCTTACGTAAGAAGTCACTCGGTTATACTCAATTATTGCTACAATAATTGCTACATCATATCTCTCAAATTATTGATTCAATTATTGTCATAGTATCATCTGCATAATATGTTATATTATTAAATTAATAATTGAGACGGCAAAGTTATTCATATTGACAATGTCTAGAAGTTTTGTCAAGGAGAGGTTTGGTCACCTAATTGTGTGCCAATAAGGAGAAATTCTTATCGGAAAGCCCCCTCTTTCCTGGGAACAACCTGGTTGTTAAATATTGTGAATTATAATATTAATGATGAATAAGATTGTGTTGATTAAAGATGAAATTGATAGTTCCAGTGTGTTGGAATTATTAGTGTTAGTGAAAATCGATATTTATTCCGATGATAATTGATGTCTGGGAGTTATATTGATAAATCGGGTAATTAATCGTATAAATGAGCAATTAATTGCTACTAATTCACATGCTTATATAACTATTTGTTCACATGTGTGTACTATTGAATCACATTCTTGTACTATTAGGGAAGTTGGTGTAAGATTGATAATACTTGCATGACTAAGTTAAAAATGGAGGTATAGATGGAGGTACTATACTGTAATTCGTATTTTCACATGATTATAACTATTGATTCACATGATTGAACTATTGATTCACATTATTTACTATTAGGGGAGGTGGTGCAAGTTTGATAATCAGGACTAAATTAAAAATGAAAGAAAAGTTGGAGGTATTGTACTATAATATTTTGAGCCCCAAAACGTGCAATTATCGAAACTATATTTTCCTATAAATAGAAGCTCATTCTTCCTTCATTTCTCACCAATTCACTAAAGCTATAGAGCAATTATTATAGAGAGAAAGAAGAAGAGAAGTCTGCTACCTCTCTACTCCAGTATCCAGTTTCTTTCTAAGTTAAGGGGTATTATTTCTTTCGTATTCATGAAGAGAGCTATTTTTATTCCATTCCTTATTATTATGTTGGAATAACCTATCTATGCGAAGTACCGTATACATGGTGAAATTCTTCTATTATTCCATTCTTTATTATTCTGTTAGAATATCCTATCTGTGCGGATTACGCTTGACCTGGTTCCATTCTTTATTATTCTGTTGGAATAACCTGTCTGTGCGATTTATCACATGCATGGTGAATTCTTCTATTATTTCATTCTTTATTATTTTGTTGCAATATCCTGTTTGTGCGGTTTACGCATGACCTGGTTCCATTCTTTATTATTCTGTTGGAATATCCTGTTTGTGCGGTTTACGCATGACACCGGTTCCATTCTATATTATACATTGGAATAACTTGTCTGTGCGGTCTATCGCATGCATGGTGAATTCTTCTATTATTTCATTTATTATTATATATTGAATATCACATGCATGCGGTATACGCATGACCTAGTTCCATTCTTTATTATTTTGTTGGAATATCCCGTCTGTGCAGTTTACGCATGACCTGGTTCCATTCTTTATTATTCCGTTGAGAATTACCTGTCTGTGCGGTCTATAGCATGCATGGTGAATTCTGCTGTTATTCCATTCTTTATTATTCTGTTGGAATAACGTGTCTAATGTGGATTACCGCATGCATGGTGAATGATCCTTTGTATTCATATGAATAGTATTTTCATTCAAAAGGGGTTTCTACCAGGGGCTGTTTCGTAATTTTTCTGAACCTCAAAAATTCTGGAAAAATTTGAAATGATACTTTGATGAGTTTTCTAGATTGTGTCCAAAAATGGAGTTTTTTGGATGTATAGATTAAGAGTTATGAATTTTATGGGAAAAGACTATTTTAAAAGTAAACCCTTATAACTCTTTGTGGTTAACTCCAAAATTGGTGAAATTTTTATTGGAAGTACATATATATAACGGGAGTATACCCTGTAAATTTTGGAATTTTTGGACAAAAGTACAATTTATGATAAATGTCTAAATATTCGGCAGTTTTGGCCATATGAAAAATAGTAAATGAATTTTAAAAATTTCGAGAAAAATATATGTTCAATATGGGACTATATTCTGCTAAATCCCATAAAAGAAATATTTTTGGGACTGATTTGCTATTTTTCATGAAAATGAACTAGTTATCAGTAAATGAATTAAATATGTTATGTGAAGTAACAAAATTGGAAAATAGGATTTTATGGCTTGGGAATCCTATATAGGGTATATGCAGATTTTTGATGAGGGATTTGATCATTGGTGATGAAATCTTATGAGTATGGCAGTTTTGCATGATTAAATGCATTATGTGGTAAAGTGTAAACAATTGAAATAAATTGTTTATAAGTTTAAGAAGTGATTAAAATATTGTTATAATATTAATAATATTAGATTATGAGTTTATTAAGTGATTGATAATATTTGGATAAATTTAAAGTCTTTAATATTTATCCTTGTTTTCGTTTGATTAATGCTTATATCATCATCATCATCCTCATGCTTATATTGTGATGAAAGTCATCTTTTGGCGACGATGCATAGATAGACTTGGTATGATTATGACCGAGGATCATTCTAAGTATAATCATGACTGTAATGTTATAAATGATGTGGTAAAAGTCCTCGGTGGCTCGTAGTGCATTGATGGATAATTTTTGGTATGATTATGACCAGGATTATTCGTTATAGTCATGACCATTGATGATTTAATGAATATCCTTGGCTCAGAAAGTGCGTGGATGATTCGATGATGTGGTTTATTTATTAATTCGAGTCTCAATTGATAAAAATTGATGAAAACATTTTACATCATATAAGATAGTAGATATCATGCTCTACTTGACTCTTCTAATGGATTGCATTATTCACTGCAGCTTAAACTTGATGTCTATTGTATTTTATCGGTTTAACATTGTTGAAGACTAATGATAATTTATTACGCATTATCTTAGTCATAATATTTCTTCTTGGGCTAGTTGAGCTCACCTTTCTTTAAGCATTCTCTTCAGAAATGAGAACGAGCGGGACTAGTCGGGGAATGGAGTGACGGTCCAGATGATAGCATTAGTAGTCCTCACTATTCTTAAATAGTGTGACAATAAATATAATGAGGACTCCATTGAGTGTGGATATTGTCTAGATGACTATTTTTATTAAAACTCTTATATTATGTTTTGTCGTATTTCACACGACTGTTGTATAATTAAGTTGTATTTGAATTTTGTACTAGTTATCTGGCGACTCAGAATAGGTGATGTATACCTGTTTTGGGGGCGTCACACCCTCCATTGCCAAAAAGTGGAGAAGTCAGACGCACTCGAGTGTTCATACCCTTAGGGGACTCACTCGAGAACATTCCCAATCTTCTGACAACTCAGAAGAAAATTACCCATCTTTTTCCACCCGCCAACCCGAATGGGAAGGGTTTCAATGCTAACAGGAAGTGTGCTTATCATGTTAGAGCTCCAGGCCATGACACTCAGGATTGCTAGGTCCTGAAGCATAAGATCCAGGATCTAAATGACAATGGTGAGATCGTGGTGACTAAACCCGACCAACCCCATGTGCAAGACAACCCTCTTCCTCAACACAAAGAAAATGAGGTTAATATGATTAATTGGAGTAATGGACAGACTTCCCATTACGGTGGTGAATCCTCCCAAACCAGCAAGGATGGTGCTGACAAATGGGATTATGCACAGTTCCAGTTTATAGTGGAACGAAAAATCAAGGCTCTTTGTGAGGAAGTCAACCAATTGGAAAAACTGGTGATCTATTAGCACCAAGTCACACGCCAATTAGTCATCCAGGAGTATGCTAGTCTTCTTCCTCTTGTTACGAATACTCCAACATTGACTCCAGAAGATGAAACGCTGGAGGATAAAATTGCAAAAAGAACAAATGCCAAAGCTCGTCGGGATTTTGCCAACAAAAGGGAATTTACCTATTTAGGCCAACCGATGGAAGAGATATTTCAGATGCTAATCAATGAAGGAAGAATCATAGCTCTGTTACCTCCAATCAATCCTCGTTCAAGACGATTCAATTCTAATGGAGTATGTCAGTACCACTCCCACTCTCGCGGTCACAGCACTAAAGAATGTTGGGCACTCCGCCATCTTATTCAGAACATAATTAACAATGGTGTCCTGCAGTTGGCAGATAATGACACTATATTACTTGAGAGTGGGGACACAATTCCTATAAAATGGAATGAAGTCGTAGCAGTTATATCCGCTAAGGATGATTTGGCTGCCATACCACTCACAATACAAGAAATTCAACTCAAACGTGTTGACAATCCTTTGAAAGTGGTTGCACCAAAGCCAATCCTCTTGCCCTTCAGACAACAGTATCCTATTGTCAGCTTACAAAAAGTGCAATGGAATTATGGAGAGGCTGAAAGATCCACATCTCATATTACTGCTGCAGTGTTGAAGGAGAATCCACTATATCTTCCCCAACGGGTGATGAAGCCTACCATCAGATCAAAGGGGAAAGTTCCCATGGAGAAGATTGAAGAATTCCTCCGTACTATAGGCCATAACGAAGCCAATGTGGTTTTAAGCTTGAAATAAGCGCCACAATAGATTTCCATACTGGACTGGGTTTTCTCCTTGGAAGATCACAAGAAGGTCTTATTGAGCGTTTTAGAAGAAGCTCACTTGCCAAAATCAGTGGATGTAAAAAAGTTCCAGCATCTGGTTGATCACATTTTTAACAGCAATATGATATCCTTCACTGATGATGACATACCTCCCAAAGAGACAGGTCATTGCAAACCGTTGCACATAGCGGTTATGTCCTCCAGATATGTGGTAGCAAGAGTATTGATAAATGGAGGATCATCTTTGAACATCTGCCCTTACGCCACCTTGGAGAAGATGAACATCAATCTCAACAGGATCAGAAGCAGCCATACGGTTATCAAAGATTTTGATGGATCCCGACGAAATGTTGTCAAAGAAATTGAACTACCTGTGGAGATTGGTCCACATACATTCTGCGTATCCTTTCATGTGCTCAAAATAGCTACAGGATACAATTTACTCTTGGGGAGACTGCGGATTCATATGGCCAGAACCGTCCCTTCCACCCTTCACCAACAACTCAAATACATCATTAACAATAGCCTAGTTGTAAGACCCCAAATTATTAATAAATGAAATTTAAATTCCTCTATTTATTATTTTGAAATAGTAAGGGTTGATTTGATTAATGTGGTTAGTTATGGGTAAAAATGCGTAAATATTTCAAATAAGCAAGTGGTTATAAAATATTCATTGTTGTTGTGGAATATTCGTTTGGTCGTGGAATATTCTTGTTGTCGGGGAATATTCATACGACGGCACAGCCTTGTGTGGGCCCCATAACGGAAAGCGATTGGATGAAGAAAATGACAAGAATAAGTTAGTTATAAATAACGACGTAGTTGTTACCGTTAATATTGTTGAAATACTAAATTGGTTAAAACACAAGAAGCACCTGCGGTATTGCACCAATTATTGATTCTTACATAAGAAGACACTCCTCAATAATTGTTACGGTAATTCTTTCAAAGATTTTATTTTATTGATTCAATAATTCTTTGCATTGATATTTTATATTATTGTTGTTTCAATAATTGTCATTACACAAAGATTTTCCATTATCGAGCAATAATTCATATTATCTCGAATAATATTATTGGATAACATTGTTGGCAATGTCTAGAAAGTTACATCTAAGGAGAGGTTAGGTCAACTAATCATGGCGTCGAAGGAGAAATCCTTATTGGAAAGCCTCTTCTATCCTGGGAACTGCCTGGTTGTCAGTATTGTGATTCTGTAATATTATTTGTGAATAATTAATTATTGATTTATATGATGAGGAAAATATTAATTTTATTTGGATATAGATGGAGAAAATTTTTAATGTGACAATTGTTGAAAATAAATATTTTATCTTTTTCTGATAAAATAATTCATTTAAATATATTATTATATTTTTAATAATATAATAATGGTGATATTTTTACAATGAATGTAGGATATATGAGTATATGAGGAGGAGTATTTTTGTTACTAAAAATATTTAAAACATGTTTTTCATGTTTGTGGACCCCATTTCTTGACTGAAAATTGATTATAGCTTATAAAATCGCTCGTTTGTGGATTTCGGTCAATTTTTGTTTGAAATTTGCAAAAACTTAAACTTACAAAGTTGTAGAAAATGAAATTTCCTATGGAAAGGACATGTGGTTTGAATTTTTCTGAAAAAGGGGCTATTTATTATGAATTATTAAAGTTCCAAAATTCCGAAATAATTGATTTTTGGAAGTTTAAAATAATTTAAATAAGAAAAACGTTTTTTGTGTTTGGTGGGCTACACAAACATGTGCAAAGTGTTGAGTTCAATTAGTAAAAGTGGGCGTAGGAAAATTTTGTAATTATTATAATATTTTATTAAATTTTCTGCTTTGGTGTTCTAAGCATTTTCCTATAAATAGGGTGCTTAGATTAGAATTGAAAATTACACCAGAAACTGAGGTTTTCTCTCTCTTTGTCTATCTACATATTGAGCGTATTCTTGTGAGTATTTTGATACTTTGAGTGTTGCTATACGGTGTAAGTTTCTTCAGCACTTTATTCAGTAGTCCAGCCAGAAGTACTATTCTTTCGAGGTAAGGGATATTATTTTTTTAAAATAATATTATTTTCTTCAATATCATTATGCCGAAATATTGGTTTGAACTTTTAATCAAATTTGGAACTTTTTGTTTCGGGGTTACTATTCACGTATACGGCACTATTCACAAATACGGCACTATTCATCGAAAAATAAAATTTTTCCTTTTCGTCCAAAATATCTATTATGGATACTAGCTTTGTTTGTATCCATGTTTCGATCATTCTTGAATTTTACTTCAGTATGATTATTTATGTAGTATTTTTGAACTCGAATTGTTTAAAGTATGAATCCTTAATATTTGTTCTTTTGTTTCACTGGATTCGTTTTCTTTAAAAATATTTTTCATCATCCTCAGTCCTAAATGATGATGTTACTGAATATCTTTGGCCTGTAGTGCAAAGATGGTTGATTTTATTATGAATATCTTTGGCCATAGTGCAAAGATGAACAGGTGTTGAGATGAACATGACTAACTGATGAATATCTTTGGCCTGTAGTGCAAAGATGAATATATGATTCAAGATGTGCATTGATTGATGTTACAGGGATAAAAATACTGTTGATGGACTGTTAAATTCATAGATACTAGTAGATTTCATTCTCTACGTAACTCTTCTATACTTGTTGTTTATTATATTCTCTCAGATTTTTCCCTGTTGAAGACTAAAGATAATTTGTTTTATATTATCTTAGTCATAATGTTCTTTACTGGGCTAGTTGAGCTCACACTTTTCCTTTTTGTTCCATTTTCTTCTCAGGAGGCGAGAATGTAAGCGAAGTATTTAGCCTGGGGGTATGGAATGATGGTTATAGAGAGAGTTGTTTAGTAGTCCTCACCATTTTTGTAAAATAATGTATAAATACTTGTGATGAGGATTTATTTGGGTATAGGTATTGTCTAGAAGATAATATTTGTATTTAAACTCACAGTTTTATTGTTGTATTAATAAAGTTGTAATTGTTTCTGTACTATGTATTGACAACTCAGAATGGGTGATGTATACCTATTTTGGGGGCGTCACACTAGTCACTATTAATTCTGAGCCAGAATGTCTTGAACAAGGTGACATACCACTCATCAGATTCAACTCAAAAGTTGAGCATGTCAGCTTCTAGGCCCTGGAGGTGAGTAACACTCACTATCATTCCATTGGGGCACCACCTCTAATACCTAGAATTTCTGTTGAGGTAATGTTGATAACTCAAGAGATAATATCATTGGGTTATCAACCTGGACAAGGGTTGGGAAAAGATCATCAGGGCATTAAGCGCCCAATTTAAGTTTCCAGTCAAACAGGGACAACCGAACTAGGCTATTCTGCTAGCTCCAGTCATAGGAATCCTCACAAACACAAACAGGTTCCTTCAGCTTCAGCCATACGACGATTATCTCAACCTACATGTAATGGCTATGTTATTTCCTAAGCCAATACAGGTCAAAGGAAAGGAAGTCCTGATTCCAGATCCCGAAGTGGAAGAGAAGGAACGGATATGTAAACAAGATATTTCCAGGCGGTTATCAAACATGCACGTCATAGTTCATACTAAGGGTATGAATAGAGACATCCCAGACGATGATTGTCCAGACATCATGGTCATCATTCCATGCATTTGCCGACAAGGGTAAAAAGGGCAGAAACTCCCTCTGCCCTGTAGATAACAATAACTGCTTACTTTTTCTATACACTATTAGCAGTTGTTTTGTCATTACATGCTAACACTTTATATGATTGAACAGTTTCATATATAAAGTGAAAGCATTTTATTTCAGACTCTAAAGTTAGATGTGCTTAAACTTGCTGATGAGGTGTTTATTCTCCACAAGGACTGTAACTTTGATGTAAAGTTGGACTCAGACTTGATGGAAATACAAGAGGACTATAACATACCTCAGAAGATAAAAGAATGGGTTGAAGACAAACCCAAGCCAAATCTTGATCAAACCACCTCTTTTAACCTCAGAACCTCAGAAAACCCCAAAAAAATCCAGATTGGTATGGACCTTACTCCAAACCAAAGGAATGACATGGTTACTCTATTGATCCAATTCTAGGATGTGTTTGTATGGTCTTGTAATAACTCGATATTTTCTATATAAATAAATAAGGAATTTTGCATATAAATTTTTTTTTATGATGAGAATATGTGTCAAGTAATGTGTATGATAAATGTAAATATATTTATTACCTGAAAAATTATAAATAATTTTAGAATTATTAATCATTACAATTATATTCTTATAGTAATTAATTTTTATAGCATAAATGTTTTTATTATTTATTTTCCATGAAAATATAATTTCTATATTATTTAAATAATATATGAAATGACAATTAGAATTATAATAATAAATATTTTATTATGTGAATTTGTTCAAAATATTTGAGTTAATTATTTTAGCTTAATTATTGATGTTGTATATGAAAGATAAACCAGATATGGAATCCAAACCCTAAATTGGGATTTTGTTCAAGGGATGAGAATAATAGTATAATATTAATTATATTTTGATTTTTCAGTGCTATAAATATGTAGTGTATATCTGTAGACAGATAATGGTGGGTCAATTATGGTAAATTATGACATAACCCTCATATCGTGTTATTAAACCCTAATTGTTAAACTCAGTTGTGAGTTCAGGACTGAGTAGTAATTGTGTTATATAAATTATACTGTGTATTATAGAATTTTTGTAATTAGGAGAAACCCTAATTATTATTTAAACCCTAATTGCTAAAATTAGAAACCCTAATTTGCTAATTGAAAACCCTAATTTGCTAAAAATTAGAAACCCTAATTATTATTTTAGTAAATTACAATGTTAATTAGGAAACCCTAAATGTTAATTTGGGAACCCTAATAATATTAAGGAACCCTAATTTAAAAACCCTAATTTTCTATTAAAACCCCTAATTTTAAATTAGTGTGTTTAATTAAAATTTTATTACCCTTTAATTTTAATTTTTCAAACCCTAGAAATTATTTGGGAAATTTTAAGATTTAAAATCTAGTGAATAAACCCTAGATTTAAACACCTTGGACAAGAATACCCTTGAAATTATAAGTGAAATTACCATTTTCCCCTTTTTGTCCCATTTGATGTATTATTATTGAGAGATCTTGCAAAATCTATAGCCACCCTACCCTAGACCTACCTATGAGCTATAGCATTGCCAGCAATCTGATTCAATTCATCAGCCACATGCATTGTATACAAGTTATATAGATTAAGAGAGAGAGAAAAGCAAAACAAAGTTCATTTGTGCAACAAATACTTAGCCATATGCTCTCAAGACCAAACCCACGAAATCTCAGTGTTAGATCAGTCATAAATCAGCCCCACCAACTCACATAAAAAGATCAGTAAACAAGGAATCAAAATTTGTGCATAATAAGGTATGAACCCTATTTTATAATCTGATCTTGAAGGCCATGTTAGATGTTAGTTTTTTTTGTTAAACATGTAGTATGTAGTATATAATGATGATCTGGGTTGCTAGATGTTAGATCCATAACATTTAAATACACAAAATTAAGTTTTTCAAAAATCTGGGAAATTTTTTTATGTGGTCTGACAACGAATGTCAGACCTTGTAAATCTCATTATGTTATACGTGTTTGTTTTTTGAATGTTTGAAGTGGTAGTATGCTATGAGATCATTGTTATGGAACTTGAATCAGGGTCATTGGTTGTCTAGATCGAAAGTTATTGATGGTCAAAGGTCGTTGACCGACCATGACCAAGTATGAATATGGGCAACCCATAAAGTTTTTTCAGCGTCTGACAATGTTTGGGAAGGGTTAGATCTGTCAGTTTGTAAATGATTTGTTGATGTTATAGTATCCAGTTTATTGCCTGTCATATGTACTTTATATTTGTGGCTTTAGATCCTTTAAACAATCAATTGATCGAACTTAGTGGATGGTCAAACCTGGCCCCTCGTTCACAATTTTCGATTTTTGGGAATTTCCAGAAAATATGAAGAATAGCTTTCTGACCATGTTTGACCGTGTCATAGATTGTTATTTTGTTTTTGTTGGACCGAGATCTTGATATCTCGTTATTCTTTGTCATGTATACTACGTATATGAACTATAAAACTACCAAAATCATTGTCAGAACTAAGATTGATTTGAACTTGAAAGTGTCCACTCGGACTCATCGGGTTTCAGGAAAAACCGTAATCGTTCTGACAAGAACTTGTTGAGCCCAAATCGTTTTGATTAATTGTTGTTAGACTTGAACATAGCTAGAATCATGTTCTCTGTTAGTTACTCTACACAGTTCAACGTCTAACCTACCTAATACATTAACAAAATGATAGATATAAAGCCACAAAGGGCGTTGACCGACCATGACCTTAAAATTATGGGCAGCCCAGAAACTTGAAGAACTGTCTGACAGTAATTTCTAAGATTTATAACGAGAGATTGTGATGTTGTTTGGCCATGATTATTGTTGGATCATGAAGCATTACATTAGTACTACAAAATCTAGCCCTTAGCACGTCCAGAAACATTGTGTACAGAAAATGATTGATGGTCAAACAAGCAAGCTCGATCACTGACTTTGAAGGCCTGGGTTTCTCAAGAACACCTATGGCGACACTTACTATCGCCAAAGGGCTTTAGCGATAGACTTTCTAAAATTAATTAATTTAATTTCTAAAAATCAATTAAATATAGTAAATAAATTCTAAAAATTACAAAAATTATTTTAAAAATATTTTTAAGTTATAAAAATTAACTTTTAATAATTTGACATATTTTTCATAAATATTAATATTTATTCAGATATTATTGGTATTTAATTTATTTAATAAATGGGCTAAATAAATTAATTAAAATAATTTTATTATATTAAAAATCATTTTAAATGATAATAAGGTATTTAATAATATTTTAAGTTATAAAACATAACTTTTAATATTTTAAGATAAGTTTTATTAATTATTTAATATTAATGATATTATGATAATTTAATAATTATATTAAATAAAGTAATTTAAAAATGATTTTAATATTAGAAAAATCATTTTAAATGAAAATATAAAGTGTTTAAAGGTATTTTAAGTTATAAAATATAACTTTTAATATTTAAAGGATAATCTCATTAATAATTTAATATTAATGATATTAATTTAACATTAATGATATTAAGTTTATTTAATAATTATATTAAATAAATAGTTTTAAAATGGTTTTATTAATTTAAAAATCTTTTAAAAGGATATAAATGAATTAAAAATATTTTAAGTTATAATTAATGACTTTTAATATTTGGATAAAAAGTACTTTAATATTTAAATATTAATAATAATTATTTAAAAATAATTTTAAATGTTTTAAAAATTATTTAAGGATAATATTAATACTTTAAAAATATTTTAAGTTATTATATATAACTTTAATATTTTGGCAATGGTTTCATTAATAGTTTAATATTAATTAAATAATAATGATAATAGAATTATTTAATATTTAAATCATTTAATTATGATTTGATTGTTTGAAAAATTATGATAAATTATAATAAGTGTTTAAAAATTATTTTAAGTCATTTAAAAATAATATGACTGATAATTACAGTTATTGAACTAATCTGGATAGAGTCTTAGACTCGATTATTACCCGATAAAAGCTTAGCATAATCGGCTACATGTTTCGTAAAATTAATCAGGACTTAGATATTTTGACTGTATTAATGATTGTTTTTGATTCAATGACGGTGGGATATGTGTGACAAAGTGATTAGGTTATGTGCTGACTGCAATAGGCAGTATTATGTGTTGTGATATGTTATTCTAATCAGTAAAATAATCTTATTATTGATAGGTGATTACATAAAAGATAAAACTAAGTTGCGAATTGTAAGCAGCGCATCAGGCAAGTATCCTACCTTTGCATTTTCTTTATGTAATGGACATAAGTAAGAATATTTCAGAATTATATAATTACTGTACAGATTATTAACCTTATATTATATACACTCATTGATTATCAACATGTTAGTATATGGTAATTCAAGTATATATTTTGTTCGTTAATTTCTGTAAATGGTTATACAAGTGTCCCCACTTGGATAATCATTGTATTTAATCACATGTTGATACACCTTTGTTCATTACCCATATATATATATATATATATATATATATATATATATATATTGAATTATAGATTATTGTTGAACAAGATAAAACCTTATTATTATCCAACCGAATTGCTTTAGTTTGGAACCCCGACAAGTATGAACATCCCTTACACGGGGAAAAATTTTTATGGACCCAAGGTGGACAGAGTGAACAATAACATCGTTCTTGCAATGTAGTATTAATCAATACAGGGTACAACGGGTGATCACCCCCGTGTCCGTAAGTTATGACGATTTATGGATGAAGTTTCGCTAAACCTATTCAAAATTGAAAATAATGTTCATAGTATGTCACCTTAACCATATTTATAGTCAATACGTAGTTTCAAAAAATTTGATAGAGAGTTGTTATGTTATTATTATTGGTTGACATTACTTCACAACTATTGACTTGTTGTAGAAGGGTAGTACAAAGAAAATATTTAACCCTTTCAAATTAATATTTATAATTGTTATTACTTGTTGGGCACTCAAATGCTCACTCTTGCTTAAATTAAATGTTTTCAGTTAAGTATGATCAACCCGAAGGCTCAGGCAAGAACAAGGGGAAAGGAAAACTGTTCGAATGAGATTTATAATATTCTGTGTAATAGTTATAGTTTATTAAGATAATGATACTTATTATCTATGATGTAATGAATGTTTAAAGGTCTCGTACCTGGGAGTAAACTTTGATGCATATGTAAATTAAGTTTGAATTTTATATTATTGTTATTATTATTAGTATTATTCAGCTTATAGAAATGGTATCGTGAAGCACCAAGTTCGGGTTTCAAGTACCCGGATTTGGGAGAAACACAGGTCTCATGAACATGGTCGGTTTGTCAACTGACATCGTCATTCATCGCCTTCCCATCAAAGAGGGATTCAAGCTAGTCAGGCAGAAACTCAGGCGATTAAAACCTGAGTGGAGTTTGAAAGTTAAGGAAGAATTTGTGAAATAATTTCAAGCCGGCATTATCATGGTATCAACATACCCTGAGTGGCTATCCAACATAGTCCCCATGCCTAAACTAGGAGGGAAGGTGCAAGTTTGCATGGATTACAGGGATCTGAACAAAGCTTATCTCAAAGATAGCTTTTCCGTGCCATTTATCCACATACTCATTGACAATACGACATGTACTCCTTTGTTGACTGCTTTATGGGGTACCATCAAATCATGGTTGTTGAAGAGGATCATGAGAAAACTGCATTCACCACTCCTTGGAGAACCTTTTGCTACAGACGGTTTCAGCCTCATCAATGGCGCGGCTACCTATTAGCGAGCCATGATGGCTCTTTTCCATGATCTAATGTACAAAGCGATAGAAATCTATGTGGATGACATCATTGTCAAGTCCCGAAGGGAGGAAGACCACCTAGATCATCTCAAAAAGCTCTTCAGCCAGTTGCGTAAGTACAACTTGAAGCTGAACCCAACCAAATGTGCCTTTATCATCAAATCATGCAAGTTGCTAGGATTCCTAGTGAGCCACAATGGGATTGAGCTAGATCCTGCAAAAATCCAGGCCATCATGGAAATGCCTATACCCCAAACACAGAGGCAAAATATGGGGATTTTTGGGAAGGATCAACTTCATCAGCCGATTCATCTCCCAACTCACAACAACTTATGAGCCTATATTCAAGTTGCTAAGGAAGAACTCCTCCATTAAAAGGAATTATGAGTGTCAGAAAGTATTCCTTACAATCAAAGAGCATCTAGTCAAAGCTCTTATTTTGGTACCTCCCAGGGATAGTGTTCCCCTGTTCATGTATATGTCCATCAATGATAACGCCATGGGCTGCATGCTGGGATAAAAAGATGATAGAGGCCAAGAGCGAGCTATCTATTACCTCAGCAAAAGATTCAGCAGCAGTGAACACTTGTACACTTTGATTGAGAAAACTTTTTGTGCTTTAGAATGGGCTTCCATGAGGTTATAGCATTACCTTCATGGTCACACAACCCATCTCATATCCCACGTGGATCCTCTTAAGTACGTGTTCAGTAAACCCATATTGAATTTTTGACTGTCCAAATGGAAGTTGATCCTACAGCAATTTGACATTGTCTACGTAACGCAAAAGTCTATCAAAGGTCAAGGAATTACGGATCAACTGGCTGTCGCACCTTCAGGGGATTTCAAACCCTTGGAAACATATTTCCCGATGAAGGGATAATGACAGTTTAGCAACACTGTCAGGATGATACACACCAATCATAGAAGATGTATTTTGATGGAGCTGTAAACATGGAAGGTTCTGGAGCTAAAGCAGTTCTAGTAGCCATGATGGGGGAACAGTATCCCGTCAGCATCAAATTGTAGTTTGTCAACACCAACAACACAGCTGAGTATGAAGGTTGTATCATGGGGCTAAAACTTGCCCACTCAATGGGTATCAGACGGTTAACTATCTTTAGAGATTCCAAATTGGTAATCAGACAAACCACTGGGATCTATCACACCAAAAAGCTACATTTGTAGCCTTACCATTGGCAGGTTATCCAGATGGCTTCAGAGTTTGAAGAAATAACCTTCCTCCATATTCCTTGGAATAAGAATGACTTTGCGGATGCACTAGCAACTTTGGCCTCCTTGATCAACATACCTGAAAAGGAAAACATGCCAAGCATCACATTTACCTTGCAAAAGGCTCCATCCTATAGGAATTACATCGGAGAAGTATGGGATGAGCTACCTCCCATCCAATACCCTTGGTATCAGCATATCAAAGAGTATCTACGAGATGGATCCACACCCCCTGAGGCGAGTCCTGCTAAGAGAAAGCGGGTACATCGAATGTCTATAAAATTCTACCTGAGCAGAGATGCACTCTACAAATGAGATGTAGGACTAGGTCTCCTCAGATGTCTAGATAAGGACCAAGCTCAGAGGCTCATGGATGAAATCCATGGTGGAGTATGTGGCCCACACATGAGTAGCCCTATACTTGTTAAGAATATCCTCAGAACAGGGCATTACTGGCTCTCTCTCAAAGCTGACTGTGATGATCACATCAAGAGATGTTATCAATGCCAAATTCATGGGAATGTTATCCACGCCCCTCCAAGGGAACTCCACAATATGAGTTCGCCCTGGCCCTTCTTAATATAGGGAATAGACGTGATCGGGCCCATCGAGCCCAAAGCCAGTAATGGGCATTAGTTTATCTTCACCATGATCGACTACTTCACCAAGTGGGTAAAAGCAGCCTCCTTCCCCAGGGTTACCAAAGAAGTTATCATTGGTTTCATCAGAAACAATGTCATTTGTCGATATGGCCAACTAGAGGTGATTATTTCAGACAATTCTAAGAACCTCAACAACAAAATCATGGTGGAGTTTTGCAGTAAATTTCACATCAAACATCTCAACTCCGTCATCT
The DNA here is from genome assembly GCA_020205605.1 of Panax ginseng. Taxonomy (NCBI): domain Eukaryota; kingdom Viridiplantae; phylum Streptophyta; class Magnoliopsida; order Apiales; family Araliaceae; genus Panax; species Panax ginseng. Next base: position 136,781,717 of record CM035128.1, read on the forward strand.
ATCGTCCAAAGATGAATGGTGTTGTTGAAGCGGCTAATAATAATATCAAGAAGATCATGCAAAAAATGTCCGCCAATTACAAAGGATGCCCTAACTTGTTGCCTCTAACTCTATTAGGCTACTGAACATTAATGTGTACTTCCACTGGGGCAACCCCCTACTCATTAACCTATGGGATGGAAGCAGTGCTCCCCATAGAGGGGGAAATGGAATCCCTCAGAGTGTTGATAGATGCTCAGCTGGATGAAGACCAATGGTTACAAGATAGGTGTGAGACCCCAAATTTAATGAATAAAGATTTAAATTTCTCGAAATATTTTTTTTAATATTATGGTGTGGATTTGATATAATGTTATAGTTGTGGGTAATATTTACAAATTTTACAAAGTAAGCAAGTGGTTATATAATATTCAATTGGTAGGGGAATATTCTTTTTATCGGGGAATATCCGTACGACGGCACAATTATGGGTGGACCCCACAACGGAAGTATTGTCGTAGTTAGAAAATGACATAATTATCTTTTTATAAAAATAACGGCGAAAGTGTTACCGTTAAAACTGTTGAACTACTCCTAAGTAGTAAAAGTACACTAATCTTTGTGGGTTGCATAGTAGCACACGGTATTGATTATTGATGCTTACGTAAGAAGTCACTCGGTTATACTCAATTATTGCACATAAGAATTGTTGCATCATATCTCTCATATTATTGATTCGATTATTGTCACAGTATCATCTGCATAATATTTTATATATTATTAAATTAATAATTGAGACGAAAAAGCTATTCATATTATTAAATTGCAATATTTATAATGTCTAGAAGTTCTGTCAAGGAGAGATTTGGCCATTTAATTACGCGCCAATAAGGAGAAATCCTTATCGGAAAGCCCCCTCTTTCCTAGGAATGACCTGGTTGTTAAATATTATGAGTTATAATATTAATGATGAATAAGTTTGTGTTGATTAAAGATGAATTTGATAGTTCCATTGTGTTGGGATTATTAGTGTTAGTAGAAATCGACATCTATTCCGATGATAATTGATGTCTGGAGGTTATAGTGATAAATTGGGTAATTAATCGGAAAAATGAGCAATTAATTGCTACTAATTCACATACTTATATAACTATTTGTTCACATGTGTGTACTATTGATTCACATTCTTGTACTATTAGGGGAGTTGGTGCAAGATTGATAATACTTGCATGACTAAGTTAAAAATGGAGGTATAGATGGAGGTATTATACTGTAATTCGTATTTTCACATGATTATAACTATTGATTCACATGATTGAACTATTGATTCACATTATTTACTATTAGCGGAAGTAGTGCAAGTTTGATAATACTTGCAGGACTAAATTAAAAATGAAATAAAAGTTGGAGGTATTGTACTGTAATATTTTCAGTCCCAAAACGTACAATTATCGAAACTATATTTTTCTATAAATAGAAGCTCATTCTTCCTTCATTTCTCACAAATTCACTAAAGCTATAGAGAAATTATTATAGAGAGAAAGAAGAAGAGAAGTCCGCTACCTCTCTACCAAAGATCCAGTTTCTTTCTAAGGTAAGGGTATTATTTCTTTTCAGATTCATGAAGAGAGCTTGCATTTTTACATTCTTTATTATTATGTTGGAATAACTTGTCTATGTGAAGTACCGCATACATGGTGAAATTCTTCGTTATTCCATTCTTTATTATTCTCGTTGGAATATCACATGCATGCGAATTATGCTAGACTGGTTCCATTCATTATTATTATACATTGGAATAACCCGTCTGCATGCGGCCTATCGCATGCATGGTGATTTTTGTTGTTATTCCATTCTTTATTATTACATTTGGAATATCCTATTGGTGCGTATGACACGCCCGACCGGGTTCCATTATTTATTATTACATTGGAATAACACATCTGTGCGGTCTATCACATGCATGGTGATTTTCATTGTTATTCCATTCTTTATTATTTCATTGGAATATCCCGCTTGGCAAGTATTACGCCTAACTTTGGTTCCATTATTTATTATTCATTAGAATAAGTCGTCTATATGGATTACCACATGCATGGTGAATGATCCTTCGTATTCATTCCTTATTAAATTGTGAAAATGATCATTGACGTGGATTACCGCATGGGTGAGTTAAAATCCATTTGCAGTTTCGTAATTTTTTGGACATTCAAAAATTCTGGAAAAATTTGGGAGGATATTATGATAAGTTTTCTAACATCTCCAAGTGGAATCACTGAAAGAGGAGTTGTAAATTTTTGTATGGACTATTTTTAACAAAGCATGAAAAAGTGAAAAAAAAAAGAGAAAAAGCTACTGCCCACAATTTTGTAAGGGCTGCTTTGGCCACTTAATTTGTGTGAAAAATTTCGGCCTTTTGGGACATGGAAATATATGGTATAAAGTACCTCCTGTCCAAAAATGAGCTCATTCCGACTTAAAATGAGCAAGTTATGACAATTTCAATATTTAGGTTTTTTCGACGAAAAATGTTATAACCAGAGTTCTATAACTCCGATGACCATGAAATTTAAACTGGAAGCTCACGTTAACATGTGTAAGATCCTGCCAAGATTTGGGAATTTCTGGAGTTAAACTTGACGTAGCTAATTTCTTAGGGAATTAATTAGAAATTGATTTTTGAAAAATACTTAAGGGAGTTGAAAAATTATAAAAAAAATACTTGTTGTGTATGAAATATATGTATACATGTTTGGACAAAGGATAGAAAAATAATAAGTTGATTTGGTAATTTTTCATGCAAATGGTTTAGTTACAAACATATGAGTTAAATATGTTATGTGAAGTTGAAGAATTGGTAAATAGTGTAACGACCGAGAAATTCGGATCTTATTGTAAAATAATTTTATTGAATTAAATAATAAATAAAATTATATTCTATGTGATATCAAGATGGTTGTTATTCTATAACATAATAATGTTGGAATGTCGTAGTATTTTAGCTACTTGAAGGAATTAAAGTGTTTGAATTTTCAAGACGAAAATAAAAGTTTTCCAAGAAATTTTCTGAAAAATACTATTCATCGATATTTGCTCGGGATTTATTTTTTGAATTTTTGAGAAATACGTAATGATAGAATGTCAAAGTAAGATGGATTATGTAATAATAATCTAAGTATGGAAAACGCAATATTTCGCTTGCGGACTTAATTTGAGAATATTAAGGAGGGCGAAGTATTATTGAGTAAGTAATAATTGTATGATACCTAGGTGTTGTACAAGGTAATGAATACGAGTATAATACGAAGTATTATACGAGTTTGTATGAATGATGGTATATCGTATATAACGAAGTTGTATATGAATTAGAATACGAGAATGATAAGTCAACAATATGTATATGTATTGAGCAATGATTTTGGACTTGTAAGATTGGTTAGGAATTTGTACAAGCCCAAGTGAATTATGGTGAGGCCCAACTATTGATTAATAATCAAGTTAGTGTTTGTTAATGCAAAGCCCAAAGGTTAAGTAAATCTAAGCCCAAGCTAGGATCCTATAAGTTGATTGACCCATGGAGCAAACCATGTTAATGTGGTTAATCTTGGTGATCAAGCATAATGTGTGATGACCAAGACTTAAGAGTAATGGCCAAGCAAAAGATAAGAGTTGTGATTAACAAGTAATGAATAGTAAGGAGGTGGGATTGTGTTTTGACTAAACTACCCTAGCTTTGGAAATTCTATAAATAGAAGAAGAATGCTAGCCATTTCTTACTTGTTCAAATAATCCAACAAAATTATAAAGTGCTGAAGTGTTAGAGAGAATAAGCAACAACAAGTTACTTCCATTTGTAAGAAGAAGAAGAAGACTACTTTACAAGAACTTCAAAGGGTAAGACTTCTTCTCCATTTATCTTCTATCTCTACCATGATAGGTTGATGAGAAAAGTATGGATTAAGGAACATGGATGTTAAGAAGCAAGAAGAATGAGTAATCAATGAACTTAAGCCGTATAATTAGGAAATAAGTCATTTACACTTGTATAAGTTATGAACTTATGAAGAAGTTATATGAACTTAATATGAGTTTATCTTAAGAAGTAGTATGAAAGTGAAGAACTTGTATGAATATGTATCATGTATACATGAATGATATTATATGTTCAGAACATGTAAGTATGGTGATTAAAAAGACCTTAACTTTCATAAGTTATGAGCAATGAAGCTATAAGTAGTTTATACTTAAATTAATGTGGAGAATTTTATTATTTCGAAGTATGTAATTATGTGAGCTTATTGTATTAAAAAGAAATATTTAATAAGCCTAATATTATTTTAATTAATTTAATAATTAATTAGAGATTTAATAATTTGACATTATTAATAAATGAGAAATTTAATTATGTGAATTAAGGAGAAATTATTATATGTTACTTGAATTAAATTAAACTAGATATTTGATTTATTATTTAATTGGGTGTGACATTATTAAACTATAGATTAATTAAAATAATTAGAAGGTTTATTCATGTTTCAAGCCAAACGAGGCCTTATGAGGAGTTGGGGGCAGTTAAACCACGTATGGATTAACTGACCTCAACTGTGCGCATAAATGACAAGTCTGTTTTGTTTTACGTATTTTTCATTAAGTGTTCAACCTGAGAGTTAGAGAGATTTTAGAGAGAATTCAGAGGAATTGTGGGAGAAACTTTGTGATTGAAGTAGTATCTGAAAGAGAGATTGTTATCTTTACTCACTCTATGCTCTGGGTAATTCTCTCCAACCCAATTCTCATTTTTACATCATTACGCTTTCATGAAAATGGTTTCCAATTTCTCTGTTAAATCTCTATAATTGGAAATTTTATTGATTTTGTGGATGTAAATGTGATAATATGTTAGCATAGCATGTTTTACCATGTATTAGATGGTTCTATATCATCAATTTCATAATATTATAATGTATGTTGTTGTTTCAAAAATTACATAGTATAGAATATGGCCATATGGCCCTTATACGTAAAATTAATATGTCAAACATAAACTGTTTTGTAAAATTCACACTTGTATATGATTATGCATGCTAAAACGAAGAAAACGAAACTTGAATGGATAGATTTGGTGTTATAATGAATCCGTAGTGTTAATTTTCATGTTTTATGTTCAAAACCTTCAAGAACATCAAGAACAGTGAAATTTGCATGTTTTAATTCTATAATTATGTGTTTTAACTTGTTAAAATCATTCTTGAAGGGTTGAGTATTAGTTATTTGTGTATTACAATGTTTGGGTATGTCTAAATTCGTGTAAAAATAAGTTAATTGGAGTTTTTTGGCCATGTTCTGCAATTTTTGCGAATTGCAGAACTGAAACTGGAGTCTCGCGTCGCGGTGCTAACTCCATGCCTTAAGACTTTATATAGCATTTATACCATCGCAATATAGCCGCGCCATCATCGTATGGCAGCCAAAGACCACATACCAAGACACCAAGAATAAGCCTAACGGTAGAAATATAGCCGCCATTTAGCAGAATGGTCCAGAAATGAGTTTTTAAATGGTCAAGTCTAGCAATGTGTTAGTAACTTAATCTAATGACCATAAAAATATGTTAGACATATAATGAGGTGTTAAAATAAATTCTTAACATGTCAATAACACATTTACGTATGAATTGAATGATTAAATACATAGTTAGCATATTGTTCATGATGTGTTAATTGTGACAATAAGTGTAGTAGTTTGACTAAGTATAGTCATAATTCGAGTTAGACAAAAAGAATGAACTTGTGATGATTAGTTACATTATAATTGACTGGTACTGTGAACGTAAATGATATATAGGATTAAATCAAGGAACGAGTATAATTAACGTGTAATCTACGCACGAGGCAAGTTTCCTAACCCCACTCATTATCTTTATATGAGCTTATAAGTTGTCTCTTTACATCGAGCAAATTCTCATTATTATTGATCAAGTACATTTTATTATATTAAAATGTATTAATCTTTCAAAGTATGATTCTGCTACACAATAATTATTCTATTGTATACCTTTTGAGATTGCTATTCAATTTTAAATTATCAGTTACTGTTGAACTTTGTTAGACTAGTGAACCCTTAATGATTCGACTAGTCCATAGTTGATGAGCGTTCTAAATTGCAAAACCCTTGATGAATTATCCAAACCAAACTTCCTTTGGTGCGGACTCTAATGTCAAACTGAGATGAACAACCCTGTATAGGGGATTACTTATGCGTTAGCGTTAAGATATTGTCCACAAGATGGTACTAAGAAATTTGATCCCCTAAGTACGAGAAGAAGAGTCCATAGTCTTATGACTGTTAAAGGTTTCAAGTATAAACACTTGACAACCTAGGACATAGTTCACGGTCTTATGACCCTCAGAAGTTCTTTTATTTCTTGTTATTCATTCTTGATTCAAAAGCTGAGTTTTCATGTTTCAGAAGCCTTTGATTTAATCGCATGTTATTATTTCATTTGTTATATTGTTATACATGTGGGCAATCGTGCTCATTCTTGCGTATTAATAACATTACAGTTAAGAACGAAAGATCAGACGAGCCTTCCACTAGTAAAGGCAAGGGCAAGGTTAACAAATGAAGAAGACTTGTTGTTATTATGTATTTATGTTCAGACTTGATGTTATTAAGACTTGTTATTGTTTATGATTTCGCACAGATGTTTAAGGTTAGAGTGACTTGGGATTGTATCTTTTTTTTTATGCAGTTTATGTAACCCCATAAGGGGAGATTTATTTATTATTTCTATCTATTGCATGATTTGCATTTATTTATGGGTAGATAGATAGATGATATTTGTACAGTGAACAACAAATCCTGTGGAAATGGAAGTACCGGATTTGGGGGTGTCACAGGTTGGTATCAAAGCCGTAGGTTATAAACCTTAGGTGGGGGAACAACCTTTAGGTAGTAGCCTTGTAGGAGATCGAGAACATAGTGGTGGTAAACTCTTATCGAGTTATAAGAAATGAATTTCTTAATTCATTGAAGATAATAAAAGACTTTATGTGCTTATGTGTTAAATTATGTGCTCGCTAGTACGGATTAGTAACTAAAATTTAAAATTTTGTTGTCAAGATGTCGGATGTTGGAGGAGCTAGTCGAGTTGGGGAGGAGGAACCCCGAGTACCTACAAAGGAGGAGCCCCGAGACATTCATGTCGTCAGGGAACAATTAGTACAGAGAGAGCCATCTCATTTGATCACTGTTGTTGGTCAGGAGCATGAGCTTGAGACGGATCCAGAGGACAATTCTGATGAAGAAGAGGAGGAAGAGGAGTTCCCACTGAACTCCATCAATGCTAAGATGTATGATGCGCTTTATGATCGTAACATAGAGTTGCAGGACACTATTCAGGAGCTGAAGGAGAGGGTTGTTATTCAGCAGATTACCATCGAGCAGAAGGATGGGGAAATTATGACTCTTCACACACGTTTAGGAAACGTGGAGTGGGATTTGGTTCACGAGAAGGGTCAAAATGAGGAGAAGACCGAAGAAATAGAAAAGTTGAAGAAAGATCTGAAAGAGAGATCAGAATGGTTGGCCATAGCAGAGGAGGGCTGGGTAAGAGAGTTACGTCGTGCTGATCTTGCAGAAGAGGATTGTCGTGCGAAGAAGGCTAAGCTTGGGGAGATGTACTCTACACTTAAAAATGCAATGGATGAGGCCCAGGATCGAGTTATGAGGTATCCAATCTAGTTTGAAGGACTACCATCATATATGCTACATCCCAGGACGATGTCCCGCATCATAGAAGAGGAACGTAGCAAGGCTATCCAGCGCTTTAACAGGCAGTGATAGGATTAGTTTGATTATGTGGAAACTATCTGGTAGTTTAAGGTGTAAATTCCGATGTGTTTATAAACAAAGGAATATTTTAAATCCTGTAGATTCTTTATCTCGTGATAGTTGATGTAAATAGCAATGATGCTATCGTATGATGTTAAAACTTTTGAATTTGAATGAAAATGTCAGAGTTTATTTGAATTGGTGTGTTAAGTGAATTATGATTAAATGTTTTAGTTAAGCCTTAAATGTTTAAGAGATTGAATAAAGACCTAATAAGCGTATATTCTTAACAGAAATATGCCACCTAGAAGAAGACAAAACCGTCAGCAAGCTCATGAAGAACCAATGAATAACAACAACGACGCCAATGCTAACCCTGTTCAGTAATTGGTGAACCTATTAGCCAGAGAAATTAACAATCAACCACAAGCTCCACTAAACACATTGTTTAAGGATTTCAAGGCGGTGGGACCGCCAGAGTTTAAGGGTTCCATAAACCCAATCGAGGCTCAAACATGGGTTATGGAGATGGAGAAGGTGTTTATGTTGCTAGAGTAAGAGAAGCCCGTAAAGCGTGCACACGCAATATTCATGCCAAGTCCAAGCCGATTATTGGTGGCGTGCAAACAAAAGCACGGGAGGAGAAGGTCTAATAACCTGGGAGAGATTCAAGGAAATGTTTTTCGAGATGTATTTTCCGACCAGTTCGCAAAACCAAATGGAAGTTCAATTTCTGGAATTGAAACAGGGGAGTATGTCCGTAGCAAATTATGCGGCAATGTTTAACGAGTTGGCTAGGTTCGCTACATACCAAGTGCATACTGATGAGAGGAAGGCAAGACGTTTCGAGCAGGGACTGAAGCCCTAGTTGTATAGCAAGGTGTCAATGTTCCAATTGAACACTTTTTCTAGAGTGTTAGAGAAGGCAATACTCGTTGAAGGTGGAAGCGATGCGGTAACTAAATATAATCAGGATCAGAAGAAGAAAAAGAGTGAAAATGAAGGAACTAACAAGACTGGTGGAGGTAGTAGACGGAGGTAGTAATAATCAGAAGAGAAAGTGGTCCGATAACTCAAATTTGGAAGTCAACAAGGAGGGAAGAAGAAGAAGAAGATCGAAGCGTGCCCAACCTGCGGAAAAGCTCATCTAGGATTTTGCATGAAAGGGAAACGAGTGTGCTACAATTGTGGTCAGGAAGGCCATATAGCACCTAACTGTCCTAACCCAAAGAAGGGTGCCTGCTTCACTTGTGGCTCAAAGGATCATCTTGCAAGGGATTGTCCTAAGAAGGGATCTGGATGGACATGATCAAGAGGGAATATAGGAAACAACGGTGGAAGCACTCTGACTATCACAAGACCAACTGCAACCAACCGACCGACCGCCAGAACATTCAACATGACAGTGCAGGATGCAGTGCAGTCTCGCGATGTGGTGTCTGGTATCATTCCGATCAATAAAGTTAATGCTTCTGTATTATTTGATTCGAGTGCTACTTGTTCATTTATATCCGATGACTTTGCTAAGAACTTAGAATTGCTTAAGGACGAGTTAGAATACCCCATGAACATAGAAATTGCGAATAGAGAAATAATCCTTGTTAAGTACATGCATAAGAACTGTAGAGTGGATATTAAGGGTAATATCATAAACGTAGATCTTATCCCTATTCAACTTGGAGAATTCGATGTTATTTTGGGTATGGACTGGTTATCCAATTATGGGGTGGTAATTGACTGCCAGAAGAAGCGTATTAACCTTATGACTCCATCAAAGGTTGTGTTTTATGGTAGCAAGTCACCTAGACAAGCGAGTTGTCTGATGATGATGCAGGCCAGGAGGTTGTTAAGGCAAGGCTGTGTAGGATATCTAGCTTATATTGTCGATAGTCGTAAAGAGAATCCAAAAATAGATGAGATACCAGTAGTGAGAGATTTTGCAGACGTATTTTCGGATGATTTGCCAGGACTTCCTCAAGATAGAGCAGTTGAATTTCTGATCGATTTGGCTCCAGGAACGGCTCCAATATCGAAGGCACCATACCGAATGGCACCAGTAGAGATGAAAGAACTAATGGTCCAACAACAAGAATTACTGGATAAGAAGTATATCCAACCAAGCGTATCACCGTGGGGAGCGCCGGTTTTATTCGGGAAGAAAAAAGATGGGACAATGCGGCTCTTCATCTACTATAGAGAACTGAATAAGGTTATGATTAAGAATAGATATCCATTACCACGAATCGACGACTTGTTCGATCAGTTAAAAGGAGCAAGATACTTTTCAAAGATAGATTTGAGGAGTGGTTATCATCAATTGAAGGTGAGACCAGAGAATGTACCAAATGCGTGTTCGAACACGTCTGATCCTACTGAATTTTTGGTAATGTCATTTGGTCTAACAAATGCTCCTGCAGCATTTATGGGCTTAATGAATAGAGTGTTCAAGCCATTTTTGGAAAAATTCGTAGTGGTATTTATAGATGACATTTTGGTATATTCGAAAACCAAGGAAGAACATGAAGATCATTTGAGGGTGACATTAGAGACATTGAGAAGGGAGAAGTTGTATGCCAAGTTTTCGAAATGTGAATTCTGGTTTGAAAGAGTACAATTTCTTGGACATATGATCGATAGGGACGGAATTTCGGTGGATCCCTCCAAAGTCGAAGCTTTGATTAACTAGGATCAGTCAAAGACGCCGTCGAAAGTAAGAAGTTTTCTTGGATTGGCAGGTTATTACAGAAGATTCATTCAGGATTTTTCCAAGATCGCAACTCCGTTGACGAATTTGACTAGGAAATCGGTGAAATTTGTTTGGACAGAGAAGTGTGAGGAAAGCTTCCAAGAATTAAAGAAGAGGTTGAGTTCAGCACCTGTGTTATCTCTTTCGAATTATACAGGAAATTTTGTGGTTTATAGTGATGCATCGCATAAAGGACTTGGCTGTGTGCTTATGCAGAACGGTAGAGTCATTGCGTATACATCACGATAATTGAAAGAGTATGAGAAGGGGTATCCGACCCATGACTTGGAGTTAGCTGCAGTGGTTTTTGCTTTGAAAATCTGGAGGTACTATCTCTATGGGGAGAAGTGTGAAATATATACAGACCACAAGAGTCTGAAATATATTTTTACACAGAAAGACTTGAACATGAGCCAAAGAAGGTGGTTGGAGTTAATAAAGGACTACGATTGTGAGATTCTATACCATCCGGGTAAGGCAAATGTGGTTGTCAACGCCTTAAGTAGAAAGGGTCGGGAGAAACTGATGATCTTGACCGATCAGGCGGAGTTAATTTCAGCAATGGAAAAGCTGAAATTGGAAGTGAAGTGTCCTATGGAGATTGATGAGAAGCTGTTTCAGATGGATCTGGTACAACTCTACTAGATTAAGTTAAGGAGGCTCAGCTTCAGGATGACGAATGTAAAACGGTTAAAAAGAAGATATTCGAAGGAACCGAATCAAGATTGAAGATGGATAGGGAAGGAATACTGAGATTTGAGAATAGAATTTGGGTACCGCGAGTACAAGAGATTAAGGAAGAAATTTTGAGTGAGGCTCATAACTCACGATATTCGATTCACCCTGGTAGTACCAAGATGTACCAAGATCTTCGACAGCATTTCTGGTGGCCGAATTTGAAACGAGAGGTTGCAGAATGTGTTGCCAAGTGTCTGACATGTCAGAAAGTGAAAGCAGAACATCAGAGGCCGAGTGGGTTATTACAACCTTTAGAGATTCCAGAATGGAAATGGGAACATATTACAATGGATTTCGTGGTTGGCCTACCAATAACTCAAAAAGGCTACGACGCAGTATGGGTTATTGTTGACCGATTGACGAAATTCGCACACTTCCTTCCGATCAAAATCAGATTCAACTTAGATCAGTTGGCAAGGTTATATGTGAAAGAGATTATTTCAAGGCATGGAGTTCCGGTGTCAATTGTCTCAGATAGAGATCCGCGCTTTACGTCGAACTTCTAGAAAAGTCTACAGGAATGCATGGGTACACAGTTACGAATGAGCACGGCATATCACCCACAGACAGATGGACAGAGTGAAAGAACAATTCAGACATTAGAAGACATGTTAAGAGCTTGTATAATGGACTTTAAAGGAAATTGGGATGACCATCTATCGCTCGTAGAGTTCAGCTACAACAACAGTTATCACGCTAGTATTGGCATGCCGCCTTGTGAAGCATTATATGGCAGAAAGTGCAGAACTCCGCTATACTGGGATGAAGTTGGTGAAAGACAATTACTAGGCCCGGAATTGGTATAGCAGACAGACGAAATAGTCAAAGTGATCCGAACAAGATTGATAGCAGCTCAAGATAGACAGAAGAAATACGTCGATCCACACCGTAAAAATGTTGAGTTTGAATCGGGTAGTTATGTGTTCTTAAAGGTCTCTCCCTAGAAGGGAAAGATCAGGTTCGGAAAGAAAGGGAAATTAAGCCCAAGATTCATTGGACTCTTTGCAGTTCTGCGAAGGGTCGGAAAAGTTGCTTATGAGGTAGCCTTACCTCCAGCTCTAGAGAATGTCCACAACGTTTTCCATGTCTCAGTTCTACGACCTTACAAACCCGATTACAAGCACGTGATTGAATATGAACCCCCTACATTTTGACAAAGACTTATCTTACGAAGAAATTCATGTTCAGATTGTCGACTGAAAAGAGCAAGTTCTAAGAAATAAAGTAATACCCTCTGTTAAAGTAATTTGGAGGAACCACAACGCTGAAAAAGCAACGTGGGAACTCGAAGAGAATATGATGAAGAATTATCCTCATTTATTTACTTAGATTATTATAAGCGATTCTGGGGACAGAATCTTTGTAAGGGGGGGAGAATGTAACGGGACGAATTGTTTGAGTTGTGATTCTGAGGACAGAATCCTTTTAAGGGGGGAAAGATGTGACAACCGAGACTTTGTAATTTAATTTAATATTTATTGGATTTAATAAATATTTTTTGATGAATTAATTATTAGATTAAATAATTAATTGATAAAATTATGGTAGATTAATTTAATTATATGTGTTATATTTATTAAATTAATGTGGAGAATTTTATTATTTCAAGTATGTAATTATGTGAGCTTATTGTATTAAAAGAAATATTTAATAAGCCTAATATTATTTTAATTAATTTAATAATTAATTAGAGATTTAATAATTTGACATTATTAATAAATGAGAAATTTAATTATGTGAATTAAGGAGAAATTATTATATGTTACTTGAATTAAATTAAACTAGATATTTGATTTATTATTTAATTGGGTGTGACATTATTAAATTATAGTATAGGAGATTAATTAAAATAATTAGAAGGTTTATTCATGTTTCAAGCCAAACGAGGCCTTATGAGGTGTTGGGGGCAGTTAAACCACGTATGGATTAACTGACCTCAACTATGCGTATAAATGACAAGTCTGTTTTGTTTTACGTATTTTTTATTAAGTGTTCAACCTGAGAGTCAGTGAGATTTCAGAGAGAATTCAGAGGAATTGTGGGAGAAACTTTATGATTGAATTAGTATCTAAAAGAGAGATTGTTATCTTTACTCACTCTACGCTCTGGGTAATTCTCTCCAACCCAATTCTCATTTTTACGTCATTAAGCTTTCATGAAAATAGTTTCCAATTTCTCCGTTAAATCTCTGTAATTGGAAGTTTTGTTGATTTTGTGGATGTAAATGTGATAATATGTTAGCATAGCATGTTTTACCATGTATTAGATGGTTCCATATCATTAATTTCATAATATTATAATGAATTTTGTTGTTTCAAAAATTACAGAGTATAGAATATGGCCATATGGCCCTTATACGTAAAATTAATATGTCAAACATAAATTGTTTTGTAAAATTCACACTTGTATATGATTATGCATGCTAAAACAAAGAAAACAAAACTTGAATGGATGGATTTGGTGTTATAATGAATCCGTAGTGTTAATTTTCATATTTTATGTTCAAAACCTTCAAGAACAGTGAAATTTGCATGTTTTAATTCTGTAATTATGTGTTTTAACTTGTTAAAATCATGCTTGAAGGGTTGAGTATTAGTTATTTGTGTATTACAATGTTTGGGTATGTCTAAATTCGTGTAAAAATAAGTTAATTGGAGTTTTTTGGCCATGTTATACAATTTTTGCGAATTGCAGAACTGAAACTGGAGTCTCGCGTCGCGGCGCTAACTCCATGCCTTAAGAAGACTACGCCCATGGCCAAGAATAAAGCCTAATAGTGATTGCGCACTTAGCCACTTAGCAGAATGGTCCAGAAATGAGTTTTTAAATGGTCAAGTCTAGCAATGTGTTAGTAACTTAATCTAATGATCATTAAAACATGTTAGACATATAATGAGGTGTTAAAATAAATTCTTAACATGTCAATAACACATTTATGTATGAATTGAATGATTAAATGCATAGTTATCTTATTGTTTATGATGTGTTAATTATGACAATGAGTGTAGTAATTTGACTAAGTATAGTCATAATTCGAGTTAGACAAAAAGAATGAACTTGTGATGATTATTTACATTATAATTGACTGGTACTGTGAACGTAAATGATATGTAGGATTAAATCAAGGAACGAGTATAATTAACGTGTAATCTACGCACGAGGCAAGTTTTCTAACCCCACTCATTATCTTTATATGAGCTTATAAGTTGTCTCTTTACATCGAGCAAATTCTCATTATTATTGATCAAGTACATTTTATTATATTAAAATGTATTAATCTTTCAAAGTATGATTCTGCTACACAATAATTATTCTATTGTATACCTTTTGAGATTGCTATTCAATTTTAAATTATCAATTACTGTTGAACTTTGTTAGACTAGTGAACCCTTAATGATTCGACTAGTCCATATTTGATGAGCGTTCTAAATTTCAAAACCCTTGATGAATTATCCAAACCAAACTTCCTTTGGTGCGGACTCTAATGTCAAACTGAGATGAACAACCTTGTATGAACATCCTGAAATTGGTCAAACTATGACATCACAGCCAGTGGGTGATAAGTGGTCATGCCCCTCAATCCAGCCAGAGGGAGATAATCCATGTCAGGTGCATGAGTAATGAAGTTGTAGGGAGAACTGAGCCTTGTACACGATAAAATTTCAAACGGACCTTTGATCCCTGCTAAAAACACCGACCAAGATATAGCATCTGTACACTCTACTGGCTAAAAGGAGTAAGACATGGCTATCTCATGGGAAAAGTAGTACCCATGCCATTAGAAAGTGCCAATCGGTCTCAGGTGTGACATGAACCACACATACAACATGACCGAGCTGCCTATAAATACCGTGGCAATACGTGGCTAATCTCAATGTCTCTGTTATAATCATCGGCACAATGGTATGACCCTCCCTGAGAGCTCTCACTGCCATGACAACACCGATGTCTAGCTCATCCATATACAGTGGCATGTACACATAAGCCACTACGCACATCATGAGCACATCTACTCTAGCCACGCGCCACTGATTCTCCGACGTGGTGAAATCCCCGGAGTGCCATGCATAACTGTCCACTGAACCAAATTTGTCTATCAGAAAATGCTGGGACACCGCATGGCAGGATGTGATCTCATCCTGTACTACTCTACGCCTCAACCCGATGAGGGTCATGAACTGCCAACTCATATCGCTGATAGCCATCCGAGCGCAAGGCTTGTCCAGTGGCAACGCCATCAACCGCTAGTACTCCTCTAAGGTGGGAGTCAACTCCTAGGTCTCAAACCAAAAAACCTGCCTATCTGGTACCCAGTGCTCTAGCATACCCTCTACAAAACCCACAGGAACCTGGAACATCAGGAGGGTCATAAAGTGCTGTAAAAGCTGATCTACGGTCACCTGATCTGGAGGTGACAAACTATCATACCATGACCTCAAACGGGAGGCTACCAATACTGGTAGAGTTTGATCAATGCAGCTAACTGTTGAAGAAGACATATTTGTGGGTCATATCATAAGACCATCCATGGGTCAATGCTGAATATCTCTGGACATACATATGCATAACATGATACATGCATGATAAACAATAGATGGCAATATGATGTAGGGAATGGAAAATAATACATACATTCCTAAGTACATCATCTAATACATCATCTCTGTACAGCTCAAAATACAGGGAAATGGAGCACAGACGCCCAACGACTAACAGAGGCCTATCAAAAGATATAGCAAGAATTGGGCACAGCCACCCAGTATCTAACAGAGGCCTATCAAAAAATATAGCGAGAATACACATTAGAAGAAGACAATGGTGTCAATGTCTACATCATCAATCTTGTCCACCTGATGTAACTCCTCCTGAGTCACTGGATCTCCGCTAAGAGGGATGACAGGCCTATACAATAGAGGAACTGCACCAGCAAAACCATATGGGTCACCTGAGGGGCTAGCCCCAGAGCTGGAAGGATCAAAAGTACCTGCCTCTGAAGGATCTCTGCTCACGTGTCCGATGATGAAATGTGTCTGGGCTAACTACCAGGTCAAACTGTCAATCTATGTTAAATAAGTTAGATCTCAAACACAGGCTATCCAATCCGTCATCATCACAGATCCAGGAACCATATCCCCCATGAACTGAGTGGCGTGGGTCTGGGCTCCGATGGTATGAGGGGACCACTAGCGATGGAACATATCGTGAGTAAACGGACCCTCTGACAACGTAAAGCCATCAACGCCCATCAATAGGATATCAATGATAGGCGACTGTGACATAGGCCTATAATGCCTGGCAGGAGGCAAGATCAGTACACGAATCTCCCCTGTGGTGCTCCTAATAGCACGCTCTCCCAAATAGAGCTCCCATATTCCATCTGTGAAGAGAGGAATCCTACGGGTGGATATCACATACTTGACACCAGTTGGGTACCCATCCTCAAACCCAACGGTCAAATGGTCCCCAGAATAGGGAACCCAAGTGATGGCATTAGCTGTCAACAACTCCAACTGTAGACGACAATGGGTGAAACCCTCAGCTACCGGAACCTCCGCTAGTGTAGAGTGATGCCATCGTCGTCCTCGTAGATAGGTATCTGGACCTAACACACTAACAGGACGCAAACAAGGGAGCCTCTTATAGGCCCAAAACTACCAACACAAAGGCAAATATCTGCTGTCAGTCAACGCTCTTAACCTGTATATGGGAAATCAAAAGAGAAATACTCACCAGCAGAAATGGATAAAATCCTAGCCAAGCCTCCGTCAAGCCCTATGAACGCATGTGCATGCCCCTAAGGAAATAGGCGAAGGTGTTTGAACCCCAGTTATACTCTCCAATACGGTCCACATCTCATGTGGCGCTGACCAAAGCGAATGACACCGTAGAAGAGTTATCCGTTATAAAGCAACCCCTGATAATAACTAGGAATAATCGCCGAAGAATGCGATCCCTGACTCTCACATCAGTGGGTATGGGCTCACTCAACAGCCCACTCATAGCATCTATGCTCAAAGGACTGTCTGATCGTATCACGCCTTGAGCGCCAAACGTAATTCCTAGCAAGGATCGGCGACCGATCGGGGTAATGTTCGCCGTACAAGGCACTGGCGCCCCTCCAAACTCCATACCAGTGATAAACCGTTAATCCATCGGCGTCATAATCACCTCACAATCCAATAAATGGAGAGACTGAGTCTGGTGAAACCAGCACTCAGACAATGCCCTAAGATAATGATAGGGACAACGATGGGGGAGGATGGAAAAGAACACCTCAAAACCCCAACCATGCACAATCGCTCAATAATCGGGATGCAGAGCGTGATATACAGAGTGAATGCTGAACTAGTTCCCTTGAGGCTGCGTAAAGTCGGGAACCTACATCACAAAGCAGATCAACATCAGAATCCTTTCTCCTCGTTAATAGGAAAAAGGAAGATCAAATCCAGTTTTTACCTCGTTTTCATGTAAATAGACTGAGGGGTTTTGACTCAAATCACCCAGAAGCTCTAGGATTGTCACCTGAATGCCTGGAAAATCCCTGTGGGGAGTATGAGTAGTAAGAACGGGGTCTGCAACCGGTACATCCTCCTCCTCATCCTTAACATCCAGTACCTCAACCTGGATAGGACAGATCACCGCCTCCGCCAAACGACGAGGCTGTCTGATTAAATGGGGTCGAGGCACATCAGAAGCCCTCCTCCGCACCCCTGAAGTGGTCCTGCGGGAACTACTCGGCTGATCCGGATCCATATATTTGGACACAAGTCTCCAAATCACCTCAAAAAGGGTGTGGTAAATTCTAACCTAGAGATTTTCAAATGCATTTTATGAATATATGCATGCATGCATTACTTTAACATACGCCTACAATAGAGTTAAAAATGCATGTCTACCCAATGCCTACACTTTTGGAAAATTTTGCCAAAGTCTCCTTTGTAAAAAGGACTATCCACATGCACATAGGCATGACTAGGTGGCCATTCAGTAGCACACCTACCCATAGTCATAAACATCATATATGCATAACACTATCAAAGTCACAATCTATAAGGGTAGCCTAAATTACCAGGATTACTTTGCTTTGCAACCTTTGCTCATTTATCCTCAAATATGATAAGAAATAGCAGAAAAAGGTGTCAATTTTACTGTTTCAAAATGCAAAATTTTTCACATCATTATGTTCAACATGGTTAAATACTAATATTTACTGTGTTGAATATTTTTTATCAAGTCATATAAGCATGTATATTCACTACTATGTGTTTAGACGCATTTCATATGATAACTCATTTTCCAATGGATAAAAACTGGAAAAGAAGACATGCATACGTTACCAGGATAGTGTAGAACACTTGTACGGTGACAGATTTTGCAGAAAGCCACCCGAACTCAGCAAATCTGAAGAAAAGCTCTCAGATTCTCTGTGTGGCGCAACTTAAAAATAGCTTGTGAAAGCAGTAGGGCACTTAAAACCACCTATAGTTGGCCTTAGGTGTACCTGTGGCTCCCTTAGGTGGGTCCCACCCCTCCAGCTCAGTCCAATTTGAGTTACAAAGGAGGTCTCACAAGTTAAAAAAGTCAAATTAGGAAAAAAGATGCTACGCGATTGAGCGAAAAGCCTGAAATCCTGCTACAGACCAAAATACGGGTCTATCTATCACTCATTGGTATTCTCCTAGACACAGGGTTCACTATACCGATGATCACAACTGTTGCAAACTACACTCAGAAATACCTCACAAAGGTCTGATGCCATCAGTTCGGGGTCGTAACTCTAAAATAATTCTCCCCAATGGATATTTTATACCACTTCAGCCATTGATGTACATTTCAACGAAGGTCAAGCAACCTTAACGTTATTATCAGCCGCTGGCAAGAAAATCTAGTGAAGCATCGGAAGATATTTGATGATCTCATCCGTTGATGCACACGTCAGCGAAGGTCAAGCAACCTTGATGTCATTCAGCCTCTGGCAAGCACATCCAGCGAAGCATCGAAAGCCATCCGATGATTTTAGACGTTGATGTACATTTTAACAAAGTTCAAGCAACCTTGACATCCATCCGTTGGCAAGTAAATCCAACAAAGCGTCAGAAGTCATCTGATGATTCCAGCCATTGGCAATTAAATCCAGTGAAGCATCAGAGAATGGTCCGATGATGGTATCCATTGAAGAACATTTTAGCGAGGGTCAGGCAACCCTGACAACACAAACTGTTGGCAGTAACTTCGACAAAGCATTGGAAGGACTTGGCGATACAAACCAGAGGAAACTATCCTCATCGGGGAGGACCGATGATGGAATATGTTATACATATCTTCATCAGACAGAGCACAAATCCCCACAAGTCTCTTGTACATGAGAGATGCATCCTCAGTGGGAAATTTGTATCAAGGATTAAGGACTTTGATGATAACCCCAACGTCAACATCCAGTAAGTTCCTGAGAGATTTAGAATACACATCCAAGCGATTTGTCAGGATCATCAGTGATAACTCTAGTCCCCAATAGAAGTTATGGAAGCAAATAGTCATCACATTCCATTGGAAAATGGTCTAACAAACCACATATATCCTATATTTGCATCATGCTGCAGTACATTGCATCATAATGATCTTGTCACATTTTAAGTGTTTCTTTATCCTATCCATGCCATTACATTGCATGAATATGATAAAGAGGGGCATCTATAGACACTCGAAATTTATGTATTCCTGTTATTAACATTATAGGAGGGCAGAATCATCTTTTAGAGATAACCTTGGAGGATAAATCAGTTCCAGTCCCGGAGACAAACCCGGGATACTCAGTTTTTCCATCTTGGAGATAACCCCAAGATACTCAGTTCCCATCCCAGAGACAACCCCAGGAGTTTTAGTTTCAACCTCGGAGACAACCCCGAGGAATGCAGTTCAAGTTCTGGAGACAACCCCGAAATTCTCAGTTTTCTATCTCAGAGACAACCCCAAGATACTCAATCCCGGAGACAACCCCGGGATATTCAGTTCTAACCTCGGAGACAACCCCGAGGGATGCAGTTGTTAGTCTGGAGATAACCCCGGAAAATCTCATTTTAACCCCCAGCAGTCAGCTTCAACCTCGGAGATAACCCCGAGGCACTCAGTTTCAACCCCAGAGATAACCCCGGAAGGTCAGGCACACCTCAAAGACAACCCTGAGGATTCTTAGTACTCACAGCAGCCCAATCTCAAAGATAACCCTGAAGAATGACTGCTACATCAGCCCAGAACTAGAGATAACCCCTGTGAGGGGCAAAAATGTCATTTTTCCACCTCAATCCCACACTTGTGCCGTCTCAACAATAATTCAACATACATTATACACAGAAGCGTCCTACAAGAACTATAGCTCAAATCCCGAGTGACTACTACATAAGACAGCACATTGGATAGAATTTGAAGATCTGAAGATCTAGGTATGGCCATATCTTCCTGAATTTATACAACCTTTAATCACATGTCATTGTGTATCTCTCGACAACAGTATTTCAAAAAGGTATTATACAACTCAATCGGATGCCCGGATTGAAAGTTATGAAGGTTCGAGCGGATAACACGTTGCATGTGTGCACGTACTTCGGGATGGCAGGCCCATAGAGCCCAGAGGCACCCCGGGTAGCTGCAAGTACACCTGCGGCTGCCATACACCTGCGGCTCCCTCCTCAATAAATAGAGGGCTGGGGGTGGCCATTTTAAGAAGAGAAAAGGGGAGGAAGCCCTGTCCATTTTGCTCTGTACACACTATAAACTGAGTGCTTTCTCTTTCCAAACACTTGTGAGCTTGTGCTTTGTCACATTTTATCGGTGGAAACCGAGTGTTCATTCATTTAAAGCCATTTGAAGTCTTCTTGGCAGTCCACTGTAAGACTTCTTACATTTCTTAAAGCCTTTCTCCACTTTTGTGCACACACAGTTATTCACGTTGAAAGTCATGTTGTGTGTGTATGCCCGGACTTCGGTCCATGGCTTTTTATTTCTTTTGTATATATATACTTATATATATATATATATATCACTATCGAGTTATGCCTCGATTGAGCCTGGATTCACATCCGGAGCATTTATTTCTTTTATATATATATAAATACCCTCGAATTGACGAACTGAGCCTAGATCGATATATATCGAACTCTATTCGGTGGAGCCTAGATATAGTATCCGGTGCGTTTACTGCTTTTATATATATATATATACCCTCGAATCGATTTAACCGAGCACGGATCGATATATATATCAGTGCGTTATACTTATATATATATATATATATATATATAATTACATTTCTGTCAGGCCTGGAGATCACTTCGTGGCCATTTACTTCTTTTATTTACATTTAGTCTCGCCTGGAGTTTACTTCATGGCAGTTGATCGTCTCTATATATATATTTACCGCTTTTATATATTTACATTTAGTCCCGCCTGGAGTTTACTTCGTGGTGGTTGATCATCTCTATATATATTTACTGCTTTTATATATTTACATTTCCAATCCCCCATGGAGTTTACTTATATGGCGGTTGATTGTTCATATATATATATATATATATATATATATATATATATATATATATATATATATATTCTGACTTTTATATATATAACTGTTTATAGCTTTCATACAAACTGAATCATCATGTGAGCCTAGGAATAATGTGCTCACAGATTCAGTCCCTGAATCTAGATTCGGTTCCCATGATGGACATTTTTAGCTGTAACCGGCTTGTAAATTATTCACGGTGTTTGAATTTCTTAGATGGCTCTCATGCCCACAAGGAGTTTGGCACTGCTTTGTACATTATTTTCTTGAAGATGCCTCGCATCTCAAAAATAAAAGCAATCTAGCCGAGCACATAATAAAATGGAAGTATCAAAGGCCTCAATTACTATTGAGCATAAGGGTTTGAAAAACCTCTTTTAAAAAACATCACTGCTATATTTTGTTAAAATTGAACTTTTATACGAAATTCAAACCCTTTGTATATAGGTACAAATGAGGCATAGCACTACTTCCAGATAATAACACATTGGCCCATTCACACACACATTCATATAACAGTTTAATTTGAAAAGTGGTGGTCACCGTGGTAACACGGATGTCGGGGGGTGCCTAACACCTTCCCTCCGCATAATCAAGCCCCCGGACCCTAACGAATCTCAGTTTCACAGACTTGTTAAGCAGTGTTACATCACTAGGTCAATGTACAAACCTTTTCTCAGTTGAGTTGGTGCAACCATTTAAAAATACTAACTGATGACTCTTACAGTCCAATCGTCGACATATACATGTCGGACCTTTTCACAACTTGTTTTTTCAAATAAATCTCACCTAACATGAGAACACCAAAAGATAAGAATAGAAAAGGGACAATAAAAATCCTGACGTCGACAGCTTTTCAACTCCTTTGAGCTTGATTGTTTGAATTGTAAGGGGTGTTACAACCAGGTCTCCCTCAAAAGATATGACTGCTATGATTTCCCTCCATTTTTGCGCTCCTGGAGGAAATGTCTTCCCACTCTTAGCAAATACGATGTCATATTCTGCCATTTGTAGGTCACCGTTGTCAATTATATTTTGGATGAAATGACGAAGTGCCCAGCAACTTTAAGTGTTGTGACCACGAGTATTGGAATGGTATTGACAGACCCCGGTAGCATCAAATCTCCCTGAACGTGGATTGACTGGGGGTAGAAAAGCTGTGATTTTTCCCTCATTAATCAATATCTGCGAGATTTCTTCCATCGGTTGGCCAAAATGGGTGAACTCCCTTTTGTTAGAAAAGTCCTGACGGTCTTGGGCTCTTGCTTTTCTTGCAAGCTTTACTTCCAA
Source organism: Panax ginseng (assembly GCA_020205605.1). Taxonomy (NCBI): domain Eukaryota; kingdom Viridiplantae; phylum Streptophyta; class Magnoliopsida; order Apiales; family Araliaceae; genus Panax; species Panax ginseng. Next base: position 136,804,864 of record CM035128.1, read on the forward strand.
GGTTTCATTCTCTTGGGTCTGTGGTTAATTTTTTGTGATAAGGGAGAGGAGACTTGCATGCTCCTAACTGAAAAGTTGTCGTGTGACTTGGTTCTAATGTATCACTAGTTCAGCCAGTTGATTGACCTGTTCATCGATAGACTTTAATTCCCATTCCATCATGAATTGGAACTCTAAATAATCCCATTTATCGGAATTATCTTTGTTGGTTTGGGGAGAACCACCCACGTATTTGAGGTAATTGGAACTCTCTCCACTCCCTCTGTTGATCATGTTAACATCCTCTTCCTTGTGTTAAGGGAGAGGGTTATCTTGAACATGTGGTAGTTCAGGCTTTGTCACCATGATCTCACCACTGTCTATTAAGTCCTGGATCTTGTGCTTGAGGGCCCAACAATATTGGGTGTCGTGAACCGGAGCTCCAGAATGTTAAGCACACTTCTTGCTTGTATTGAATCCATTTCCCCTTGGATTGGCCGATGGAAGAAGATGGGTAATTTTCTTCTGAGCTGTCAGAAGTTTGAAAATGTCTTCCAATGAGTCCCCTAAGGGTTTGAACACTCTTGGACGCCTGCCTTATCCAATTTTTAACAAGGGAGGATTTGAGGATTGTGCTTGAAAAGGGGAATAGTTTCTCCTTTGAATAGGCAATTTTTGATAGCCTCTTTTAGTTTGTCCTTGTAGTACCAAGGAGACATCCTCATTTTTCTTCTTATGGACCCTCCGGGGGTTGTTCCCATAACTTCCAGCTTGGATATGCTCAACTACGGCTTTTAAAGCAACGAGATCTTGAATCTTCCCAGATTTTAACCCCATCTCTGCCATTTCTCCGTGCTTGATCATTTCTAAGAATGGTTTTCCTATACCTGCTAGGACCCTCTCATAAAATGGAGCTTCTTGAATGTCTATGAAAGTTATCACCATCTCAGTCTGTGACAACCCGAATTTTTATAAATTATTAAAATAAGAATTTAATAATTAAAATTCTTATTATGAAATGTATATATTTTGGATTATGTGTTTTGAGTGTGGGTAAGTATATATATTTGCAGTTTATCTTGAAATATATGATTTGGTGTGAAGAAATTAAGTGTGAATATAAAAGAGATGTATATATTTGGAAAATGAGGTTTAATAGTTAATTTAACTATTAAAGAAATTAAATGAGATTGTTACGGAAAGGAAATTAACTAAATAATATTAGTTAATTTAATTAAGTTGAAAATTATATTATGAAATAATATAATTCGATTATTATGCTTTATGACAATGAAATTAGTATGCATTAAAATTTCATAAATAATGAGAGTAATTCACTTAATTAAAATGGTGAATTAATATAAATATATTTGATGGTAATTATTATGGGATAATTTATGTAAGTGTGATACTATTAAATAAATTAAATAATTTAAGAATTGGTGCGTATTTTATTATGCGAGGATAATGATAATATTCTAATTTAATTAAATAATTAAATTAGGAGATTAATGATTTATTAAATAAAATTATAATTTTCTAATTAGAGATTATAATTTTTTTAGTAAGATTTAATTAGATTTATTAATAAAAATAAGTTTAATTAAATTTAAGTGCGACAAATATACCATATGAAAAAAATATTATTAAAATAATTGAAAGGGGTGTCTAAGGAAGTTTGTCAAACAAGGTCTTGTGACCTTTGGAGTTTTGTAACCGATGAAGGAATTGAGTTTTTACGTTAAAAACAAAACTCATCAGTTAGTTTGTTCTTCAGTAAAAAGAAATTTGGGAGTGAGGGAGAGTGAGAGAATTCTCTAAGAATTGGAGAAGATCTTTGGAAGAACAAAAAGAAAATAACATTATTCATCATCTAATTGGGTTAAGAAGGAATTAAAAGGAATTAATCCAACCTTAAAACTCTCTACTTTTGTTTGCCTCAAATATTAGGTTTCTATAAAATTAGTTTGGGTTGATGAAGGATAAGGATATATTTGTGTATAGGTGTGTATAATTTGTGGTATGTCATCTATAAATAATTTTAGAGTTATCAAATTCGTGAAAATCATGTTAAGGATGAAGAGTGAGTTTTGTTTAATATATGTATTTTAGGTCTGTTTTGAGACTAAAATTGGTTAGGAGTTTATGTTATATTTATAAAATTAGTGATGCATTGTGTTAATATGATAAGAAATGAAAAGAACGCAAGTTGAATGAATCAATTTGGTTAAGAAACGAATTCGTAGTGAATGAATTCGCTAAATATGTTTAAAACATTAAAGTATAGCATGAACAATGAATTGGAACCCTTAAAATGAATTGTTAATGTTCTTGAAGTGTTATAATTATTCTATAGATGAGTATTTTAGGGTTTCAGGAATCCATAAAATCAAAAACGGACTAATTTGGATATGTATAACTCAAGTTATAAAGATTAATAGGAGAAAAGAGTCAAAAATCGCAAGAACGGTAAACTGTAAGTCCTGGTTCTGCTAACGAGAATAGTTGTGCTATGCCCTAAGTCTTTTGGGGCGCATTTTCCCTCTAGGGTGTAGCTGCACTGTGTCCAAGGCTTAATTGGGCGCAGCTACGCTCTAGGTTTGTTCGGTGTGACTGTTTTGACCTCCTATAGTAAAACAGTCATAACATTTTCATACAAACTTCGATTGAGGAGATTAAAGATGATTCGGAACGAGGAAGAATATACCTACAACTTTTATTCTTTAAGTTTTTCGATTTGAGGTTGGAAATAGGGGTCAAAATGGTCATCTTTGGGACTGTTGTATTTTCAGAGGCAATCGGAGGGCATCAGGCATGTACGTATGAAAGTGTAGTGCTTCTGACAATAAAAGATGTTGTTCTAAGTTATAAAACATGAATTTTAGTAAATATAATGATGCTTAACATTAATAAATTATGTATTAGATAAGTTGTATAAGCATACTAAGCATACACAAGAGAGACAAATTGGGCGTGTGACGAATGAACGTCAAAACGCCATGACAAGTATTAATGAACATAAAAAGTGTTTTAAGTCAAATGAAATGAATATTATAAGATATGTAATGGGGATAATATAAAACCAATAAGTATTCCTAGCAAGACTTAAACACTTGAATGAACTTCGAGTGTGACCTAAAAAGAAATAGAATGAGATATAAGTCAAAAGTTAACACAATCAAATTGAACATTGTGTATTGATAATAGGAAGGGTTATGAGATGTAGAGTAAAGTTTACATTACAACTACTATGCATTTTTATGTGACTAATAGTTAATGTGAATAATTATATAATTATGTAGGGCACGTTAAGTGCAGATAGCTGTAAGCTATTAAACTGTTATTGGTAAACAACGATCAAGGCTAGTCTTTCAGTTCCTATTTGCTATGTGAACTTGATGATGAACTGTTTTAAATCTTTGTTGCAAAGAGCATGATATGTTTTATATATATATATATATATATATATATATATATATTAAAAGTATGAAACGTTAAAGTCAATTTATGACTACGTTGATTGAATAATGAATGTTGATTGAGTAAGGAACTCAATCTTTATACTTGTTATATGAATTGTAGCATGTATGATTATGTTAGTACAATGTTTATGAGATATATGTTGAGTATGTTATTATGTGCTATGTGATGCATGAAAACTGTTAGATTTTTCTGGGCTGTCGAGCTCAACCTTGCAAATAACCACTTTTGCATGTTAAGGATTCAAGGTAAAGTTATGTGCTATTTGAAAGACATGAATCAGATGTGATACTTGAAGATTTATACACTTTGGCTGAGTTATTATTATTTGAACCATGTTTAAGGTTCCGAATAATGTATTATGTTTAATAGATGTTGAGTTATAAAGTTTAACTTTTGTTTGTTGTATAAAAGGGTATTGAAACTGGATGTAAGTTTTATTTATTAACTCTGATATGGTGAGTAATAAGCTAAGTATGGTTCAAAGGTAGGTAAAGATAAAGGTTTTGAGAAACGTACTTGATAAATCACAATAATTATGTAATAATAAAAAGTTTGAGTTATCTGATATGTAAAGGTTATCAGATTGAAATGTAAGATTCTATATAATAACTTTGATGAAGCGAATCATAAAATAACTTGATTTAGAGATGTGTATATGATAAAGGTTTTGATTTAGGGAATTAAAGTAAGAAGACAGAAAAATTTAAATTATTCCGCATTTTATTAAGTTTAACATCGAATAATGATGTAAAATCAGAAGTTAGATGTATTATTAACGACCGAAGTCGATAGTAGAATTGTATGAATTTTGGGGTCGTTACACAGCCTCTGTCATGGATGGGATTACTTGAGCAGCCAGATGCCTCCATCTTTGGGCATACTCTCTGAATGACTCATTATCTTGCTTCTTGACTTTGGTAATATGATACCTGTCTGGAGCCATTTGAGTTTGAAAGTTGTATTGATTGAGGAAAGCATGGGTTAATTCCTCCCAGCTATGAATTTTAGAGTTATCCAATCTAGCGCACCATGCTCTGGCTTCTCCAGTTAGACTCTTCTGAAACAACTGCATTCTCAGATTTTCATCCTCGGCGTAGGATCCGAGTTCTCCAATGAACATTTTTAAGTGAGTGTATGGATCTCCCAATCCATCATATTTCTTGAAATTGGGAGACTTAAATTTTTCCAGATAATAAACCCCGGGGAAGATATAAATGTCTGAATAGGTAACGCTTCCATGCGTTCCAGTCCCTTTGATGGACCAAATGGTCTCTTCTATTTGCTGAACCTTCTTCCGAGTATCACCGGTGTCTTGATCTTCTTTAAGATCGGTGATTTCAGGGGTTTTGTTGAACTTCTCAGTCTGAGACTCAAGTACTGGTACTTCTCTGTCCGGACCCTAGATTCCTCCCTATGCAAAGGATTCAGTTTGGATGGGGATTTGTGGACCCTGAGTTGGTTTATTTAGTTCTTTTAGAAGAACAGCCAACCCTGTTATTTGATTCCGTAATCCTTCGAACTCTTGTCGGGAAACAAGAGTAGGATCAGGTTGGGCACTTGTAGCCATGTCTGACGGTGGGCTTAGTGCCTTTTTGGACTTTGAACGGGTAACGGGACCAATCGTTTCCCTACAAAAAGACTATGTAGTTTAGTTTGGGAAAATGTGGAGATGTTGTATGCTATGTAGTGTGTCTATTTTTTAGGAGTGTTTTAATATTCTCCTGCAAAACAGATGTCAGTTGTTTGGATGACAGGATAACAAACGACAGGTCTTGATAGGAAAAAAGAATGCATATTTGAATATTCCTTTATATTTTCCATTACATTGAGATTGACATGGAATTGAAATTACATGTAATTGAAAGGGGAAGGTATGAAGAGACTTCACTTCGTGTTTGATTTATCAGAGGCTGACCTATCTTAGGCTACTCTTGTGGCTTTTCGGTATGAAGGTCCCCAGGTCATCGAAATTTATGTAAATGCAGTATTCACACATAAGCAGATAAAAAGTTTTGTTTTGAAAAGGTTGAATAGTGGCTTAATCCTCTTCTTCGAGTCCCCAAAGAGAGTCTCAGTAGAGCACCCCAAATCGGGTATCTTCCAACCGGATGATGGTGATATCTTTGTACTAACATTCATACATTCATTCAATTGAAAAGCCTCAAAAGAACTTAACATCTCTTATATATTATCAAAATAATATTTACATTGTCCCAAGTTCTAAACCCATTTCAAAGGTTCATTGTCATAATATCAATAACATTACAACAATAACCTATACTATTACATAGACAGCTTAACAATCTGCCTTAGCTTTTCCTTTATCCTTATTCGATCCTTCCGGACGTTAGTCTTAGCTGCATTCATATGATTCAAGCAAGAGTGAGCATAACTAGCTCAGTAAGTATGACAATTTCAATAAACAACATGCTTGACACATACGAATCGTATATCTTCAATAACTGAACAATAGTTATGAAGTACTATTGATGATTCAAAATAGCACTTCATCTTCCTTTCAAAATGTTTTACAATAATAACAATATTCAGTAAAACATTCACTCCGGTCAAAGACCTTGAGCATTTCATTCTTCTTTGAAAAGGACAACCCGGAACTAAGTCCGTAAGCCCGATATTACTTACAAGCACTTCAAGGTGATCACCCTATTGTACTCTATGTTGATCAACACTACATTCATTAAACGTATGAACGTTTAATTGGTGGCAACCTCGTGTGCCTGTCGTTTTACCGACAAAACATTTGTTTAACATTTTAGTCTTCTTTTGAAAACCATATCAAGTAGTTGACAAAAGATAATAACCTTTGATAACAGATGAATAGATTATCAATAATCCACTCAATATATGAAGTCTAGCCAAAAAGATTGGCTTTAACTTCATCATACATTAGTTCATGTGTAAGAATACACGAACTTCAAAACTTGTTCAGATTGAACTGAGACAAGAGTTAGAATACTTGCCTTTAGCGTCAGCTACGGTATAAATACTTTACATTCAAGTCTTTCATGTCTCTACAATACATGATCACATAATGCCTCACATTAGGTCATATATAACCAAGTATGTATATGACTATCTTACCCTTTATCTCAATCTAATTGTGTATTAAATTCATTTACTATTCATTCTGGTTTATCATTATACTTGCATTTACATTTGACTAGGTTATCTCAACCTTTATACAACATCCTTAAGGTTTAACAAAGTTTAAACAATGTTAAGTTATGTTCCTTAAAGTATGTTTACATTTAATTCCATTACCATTCTTTGTTTGTACTTAGAAATATTCTTCACTATCCTTGTTCTCGAGATCGTAATGCTAGGGCGACCAATTTTATAATTTTATCAGACCGCATGCGCGAAGTTAACAAAGTGGAGAGGTCCAGAATTCAGCCGCAACATGAGTCCTTACTTTTAGTGGGTCGCATCAAGCGCGCCACTCGCAGAGAGGTCCTTTACTTTTCATGGCGCTGCGACGCCACAAAATGTGCTATGGTTCATTTGCATGACGAAGTTTCCAATATGATGATTCTTATCATATGGAATGCCAAGGGCGCCATCATTTGGTTTAGGGTTGAAGCCACACGCCAACTCAGGTGCACCCAAAAAAAATTTCAAACTTTAAATTTTGTGAACTTCCCGGACACATAACTTCTTCGTTATAAGTCCGAATTGGCTCGTTCAAAAGCCTACGGTTCACAAATTACATAATCTATGCGTTTATGCAAAAATTTTATCTATTTGACTTTGTTTGCTAAAAATTCACCTATTGGTTCATTTTTAACATAAACGATAAACGTTCGTGAACGTTCAACGCTCGATTCTTCGTTCTAAGTCAGAATTCGATCATTCTCGAGTCCGCAACTCTAAAATGACGAACATGACTTGTCTCTATTGGAAAATAACATTTTCGAGTTCAAACTCAAAATTTGACTTCTATTCCGGAAATTTCACGAATTCGACGATTATCGTCTAATCGTTCGATTTTCGGCAAATCTTCATTACTTATGATTTGTTCATTACTTTCATTGCATTCAATTCATTCTATAAACATCTTCACATACTTAATACAACAACTTATTTTTATTATTGGATTTTGACTTAATCTTTATGAGCTTATAACTTATTCAATTATAAACTACTTATAGCTTCATTGCTCGTAACTTGTGAAAGTTATAGTCTTTTAATCACCATGCATATATGTTCTCACATACAGTTTCATTCTTGTATATATGATACATATACATACAAATTCTTTACTTCCATATTACTTCTATTAATAAACTCATTACAAGTTCATAATACTTTCACATAAGTTTATAACTTATGCTAGCTTAAATGACTTATTACCAACTTATGTGGCTTAAGTTCATTACTTACACATTCTTCTTACTTATTAACATCCATGTTCCCTAATCCATCTTTTCTTATCAACCTATCATGAATAGAGATAGAAGATAATTTAGAGAAGAAGTCTTACTTTAGAAGTCTTGGTAAGTAGCTTCTTCTTCTTCTTCTTCTTGCCTATGGAAGTGACTTATTTGTAACTTAAACTCTCTACCAATTAAGTACTTTGAGATGTTTAGATTATTTGAACAACTAACAAATGGCTTGTAAGCCTCCTCTATATATAGATTTTCCAAAGTTAGGGTAATTTGGACTTTAAAACAATCCCACCTCCTTATGCACCTCCTTACTATTCATTACTTGCATGGCACAAAACCTATCCTTTGCTTGGTCATTACTCATTTAACTTGGTCATTACATAACTTGGTTACCACATTAACTTGGTCCCCACTTATCTTGGTTATCACATATTAACCATATTAGTATGGTTTGCCCCATGGGTCATAGTAATCCATTGGACTTTAATTTAGCTTAGATTAACCTATCTTTTGGGCTTGCATTAATTAACTTGTTCATTAATTAATATTGGGCCTTAACATTTAATTCACTTGGGCTTGTACCAATTGTTAACCAATCTTCCAAGTCCATTAACATTACTTAATACATATACATATTGTCTATGTATTATTCTCGTATTATACTTCGTATACAACTTCATTATATATGATATTCCTTCCTTCATACAAACTCGTATAATACTTCGTATTATACTCGTTTTCATTCCCTTGTACAATACCTAAGTATCATACAATTAATACTTACTTACTAATACTTCGCTCTCCTTAATATTCTCGAATTAAGTCCGCAAGCGAATATTACGTTTTCCATAACTAGATTATTATTACATAATCCATCTTACCTTGATATTCTATCATTACTTATTTCTCAAAAATTCCAAAAATAATTCCCGAGCAAATACCGATGAATAGTGTTTTTCAAAAAATTTCTCGAAAAACTTTTATTTTCGTCTTGGAAATTCAAACACTTTAATTCCTTCACGTAGCTCAAATACTACGACATTCCAACATCAATAGGTTATAGAATGACAACCATCTTGATATCACATAGAATATGATTTTATTATTATTTAATTTAATAAAATTATTTTACAATAAAATCCGAATTTCTCGGTCGTTACATCTTTCCCCTTATAAAGATTCTCCCCCCGTAATCTCATCTTACTTTAATCAAATAGATGAGGAAAATTTTTCTTCATCTTTTCTTCTAATTCGAGTCGCTTTCTTCTAAGATCGTGGTTCTTCCATAATACCTTTACCAACGGTATTACTTTGTTCCGCAGTAACTCGCTTCTTTTCTATCAATGATTTGAATCGGCGATTATTCATAGGTTAAGTCCTTCTCAATATGAATCGGCTCATATTCGATTACGTGCTTATAATCCGGCTTATACGGACGTAATACAGATACGTGAAACACGTTATGTATTCTTTCTAGGTCTGGAGGTAATGCTATCATATAAGCTACCTCTCCCACCCTTTTTAATACCTTAAAAGGTCTTATAAACCTTGGACTTAACTTCCCTTTCTTTTCAAAGCGTATCTTTCCTTTCCAGGGAAATACCTTTAGAAATACATACGAGCCTACTTCAAACACTCGATTTAATCTATGCGAGTCCGCATAATTCTTTCTGTCATTCGAAAGCTATAACAAGACGATCCGAATTAACTTTATTACATCCCGGTCCGTCTGTTGCACCAATTATGGTCCTAGCATCCGCTGCTTCTCCCACTTCATCCCAATACAATGGTGTTCTCGACCTTCTTCCGCATAAAGCTTCATATATGGCATGCCTATGCTTGCATGATAACCGTTGTTGTTACGCAAAACTCTACAAGTGGTAGGTGATCATCCCAACTACCCTTGAAATCCATGACGCAAGACCTTAACATGTCTTCTAATGTCCGAATTTGTCTCTTGCTCTGCCCATCAGTTTGTGGATGATAAGTTGTGCTTAACTTCAACTTTGTACCTAGCTGTTCTTGCAAACTTCTCCAGAAGTTCGATGTGAATCGTGGATCACGATCTGACACAATCGATACTGGTACTCCATGTCTGGAAATAATTTCCTTGACATAAAGTTTAGCTAATCTGGTCTAAGTTATACTTGACCCTAATTGGTAAAAAGTGAGCCGATTTCATTCAATCCACGACTATTACCCAAATCAAATCTAATCGCCCTTTTGTCGTTGTCGGAAGTCCCACCATGAAGTCCATCATGATATGCTCTCACTTCCATTCTGGAATCTCCAATGACTGTAACAAGCCACTTGGTCTTTGATGTTCAGCTTTAACTTTTTGACAAGTTAAGCATCTACTTACGTATTCAGCTATTTCTCTCTTCATGTTCGGCCACCAAAAACTTTGTCGAAGGTCTTGATACATCTTAGTGCTACCAGGATGTATCGAGTACCTTGAACTATGAGCTTCTTATAACACTTGCTCCTTTAATTCCGTCTCATTCGGAACCCAAATTCTTCCTTCAAATCTTAATAATTCTTCATTATCAAGACTATACTTAGTATCTTCCTTATCAGATATCCGCTTCTTCATTTGGTTACACTCATCAGTCTTGAGTTGTACCTCCTTGACTCTTTCTACGATGGTAGATTGCATCTCCGTCATAAAAAGTATCTGCCTAGAGTCACTTGGCATCTTCACTTCTATTTCCATCCTATCCATCTCTGTTATTAACTCATTTTGAGTCGTTAACATAGATAACCTTTCCCGACCCTTCCTACTTAAGGCGTCGGCAACTACATTGTCTTTCCCAGGGTGATACAGGATTTCACAATCGTAATCCTTTATCAACTCTAGCCATCTTCTCTGTCTCATATTCAACTCCTTCTGAGTGAAGATATACTTAAGACTCTTATGGTCGGTATATATCTCACATTTCTCCCCATAAAGATAATGCCTCCATATCTTTAAGGTAAACACTATCGCAGCCAGTTCCAGATCATGAGTAGGATAAACTTTCTCATAATCCTTCAACTGCCGTGATGCATACGCAATGACTTTTCCATGCTGCATGAGCACGCAACCAAGTCCTCTATGCGAAGCATCGCTATAAACTACAAAATTTCCTGTGTCATTGGGTAATAACAAGACAGGCGCTTCACTTAATCTTTTCTTCAATTCTTGAAAATTGTCTTCACATTTATCCGTCCACACGTATTTCACCGTCTTCCTTGTCAAGTTAGTCAACGGGGTAGCTATCTTCGAAAAATCTTGGATAAATCTTTGATAGTATCCCGTTAACCCTAGGAAACTCCGCACTCACCGGCTGTTTTTGGTTGTTCCCAAATTCATTACCGCTTCTACCTTTGCCGGATCCATCAAATCCCTTCTTGGTTAATGACATGACCTAAAAATCGATTTTTTCTCCACCAAAATTCACACTTAGTGAATTTCGCATATAACTTCTCCTTTCTTAGTGTCTCCAACACTAACCTTAAGTGTTCAGCATGATCTTCTAGCATCTTAGAATAGACTAGAATATCATCGATAAACACAATGATGAACTTGTCCAAATATGGTTTGAACACTCTATTCATCATATCCATAAATGCAGCTGGTGCATTCGTCAACCCAAATGACATTACCAGAAACTCGTAATAACCATAACGAGTTCTGAATGTTATCTTTGGTATGTCCTCCTTCCTAACCTTCAATTGATGATACCCCGTCTGCAAATATATTTTAGAAAAATAATTTGCCCCTTTTAACTGATCAAAAAGATCATCGATCCTGGGCAATGTGTATTTATTCTTTATCTTTAACTTGTTCAACTCTCGATAGTCGATACAAAGTCTTAAGGATCCGCTTTCTTCTTCGACAAACAATATTTGGTGCACCCCATGGGAAAACACTCGGTTGAATGTACTTTCTATCCAATAGTTCACAGAATCGAACCATTAGCTCTTTTCATTTCCATAAGCGCCATACGATACGGTGCCCTTGAGACTGGTGCCGCTCCTAGCACTATGTCTATTACGAATTCGATCTCCCTATCCGATGGTAACCCCGATAACTCACTTGGAAACACGTCCTTGAATTCGTTTACTATAGGTATTTGTTCCATGGTTTCTCCCACTCGCTGGGTGTCAACAACATGGCACAAGTAACCCACATCCCTTCCTTAAAAGTTTTCTAGTTTGTGTCATCGTAAGACAACACGAGGGTCCCGACGATTTATTACCATAAAATACTACAGGAGGTTATTTCAACGTCCTAATACTCACACATTTCTTCTGACAATCTATAATTTTCCCATGGTTAATCAACCAATCCATTCCGAGAATTACATCGAATTCTCCCAACTTTATCGGTATTAAATCTACCGATAATTTACAACCCCTTATATCTACGCAACAATTCCTATGAATATCTTCAACAGGAATTATCTCTTCATTTACTACCTTAATAATCAAAGGTATAAGCAACTTTTCGAAAAGTAATTCTAATCGTCTAGCAAAATCACATGCTATAAACGAACAAGTAGCACCCGAATCAAATAGCACGTAAGCATTTATATTATTGATCGGGATAATACCTGCAACTACATCCCCTGATGCCACCACATCTTGGACCGTTATATTAAAAGTGCAGGCCATTGGTCTACCCGGCTGAGCTGGACCACTAATAGCCAACTTACCGCTATTAGTGCCCTTATTTCCATCTGCCCCCTTCTTTAGACAGTTCTTTGCTATGTGGTCAGTTAATCCACATACAAAGCATCCATTGTTTTTATTTGGATTAGGACAGTTAGGCAAAATATGCCCGTCCTGTCCACAATTATAACATACTGCCTTACCCTTGAGACAGACTCCTAAATGAGTCTTCCCACAGGTTTTAAAGGCCTCCATCCTCCTTTTAGGATCCCCTTGCTTTACTCTGGTATTCCTAAACTTAAAACTCTTCCTCTTTTGACCATCGCCACTACCACTGGCTCCCTCGGTCTTTATTCCTCCATCAACCCTGCCTTTGTTTTTCTTATCCTTGTGGTACTGGCTGAGAGCCTCATCCACACCTTCGGCAATTATTGCCTTTTCTAATATGGTTCCAAAGGAAGTACTTTGGAACACAGAGATTCGGCTATAGAGCCAGGGTTTCAAGCCCTGCTCAAATCGTCTAGCCTTTCTTCCTTCAGTGTCCACTTGATGTGGAGCAAATCTTGCCAGTTCATTAAACTTGGCAGCATATTGGGGAAACCTCATTTCCATCCTCCCCTGCATACTCGTGGGAAAGTAGTTCTCGAAGAAGATCTCCTTGAACCTTACCCACGTTAAGTTTTCTATTCCGGCCCTAGCCTGGTTTGCCTCCCACCAGAAATTGGCCTCCCCTTTCATTATATAGGTTGCGAAAGCAACCTTTTGACCTTCATCAACATTTGATATAACAAATGCTTTCTCAATTTCTTTCACCCAAGTTTGGGCTTCTATTGGGTCCGTAGTTCCTTTGAACTCCGGCGGACCGACACTTTTGAAATCCTTAAAAGTAGTAGCTCAGATTACCTGTGATTTATGGGTACATTAGTTGATTCTATTAAATGCAAAGACCATTAAAAGATTAATGAACTCTTGCATTGGATTAACAGGACCTTCTTCCGGTTGCTCAACATTAGTATCTTGATTTCGTTGTCTTCTTCTTGGCGGCATTTTGCTGTTAAGAAAACAATGCTTCATTATTACTTTCTTCTTCTTGTTTTGTTATTATTTATACTAAAACAATAACTCATAACCATTACTCAATATGTTTCATAAAAAGACTTATATTGATTCATAACTTGTAGTATAACACTACATTGTTTTACATTACTCAGCCTTAGCTAATTACATTACCATCCCGCAATTGCTTTCCAAAAATTGAGATTTACAAAAGACTACCCTTGATATACAAAAGAGAGTTTTACGTTACTACTAGATACATAATATTTACATATCTAAACTAGTCTAGCTATAACTAGATTACATTTGCCGAATGGCATTCTCGAAATCTTTCTTGGCCAAACCGGCTATGACATCTCGACTAATGGTATGTCGAGTTTGCCCTGCTTCTACTGGATATCCAGCTACTTGTTGCTGGAAGTCCACATGAGAACTCCTATGTATATAGGACATCCTCTCGAACTTCTCCTGCTTAGTCTTTAGCTCCTGCTTGAGCTCAAAGACTTCGTGTTTCAGCTCGTGGACCTTGTCCTTGGCTAAAACACGATCATCGTGTTCCTCTTCCCACATGCCCTCCATACTCAGTTTATCCTCCCGGACAGCTTGGAGTTCCTCTTTCAACTCCTTAACTTCTTGACAATAGTGGACGTTTCTATCCAGAACTGACATAAGCAGTGCTTTCATTGACTCTCCGGTAGTCAACTCTTCTGTAGGTGGAACCTGATCAAAGGACATCACGTCCACCTCTTCCTCTAGCATGCCATCAAATATAGACATGTAGTCTAAATTGTCCGAGTCTCCAGACTCGATTGCCACCACCTCTAGTTCTACTGCTACGGGATTGGGTAGTATCTCTACTCGATTAACCGAATCCTCGCTCACTACATGTATATATCTATACATATCATTTTCTCTTGACATCTACAATAAAATAATATAGTTTAATTAGTACACGTCAGTAAAATAATAAAAACACATAACATAAGATAATGCATTTTTATAGGGTTATCTTTCATCTTTTACTTTTTTATTAAGGTTATGACTTAAGGTTCTAATCCCCCTTAAGTTTTATAACCTAGGCTTGATACCAACCTGTAGCGCCCCCAAATCCGGGTATCTTCCAACCCGACAAATGGTGCTATACTGTACTAACATTCATACATTCATTCAATTGAAAAGCCTCAAAAGAACGAACAACTCTTTTATATTATCAAAATGATATTTACATTATCCCAAGTTCTAAACCCATTTCAAAGGTTCATTGTCATAATATCAATAACATTACAACAATAACCTATACTATTACATAGACAGCTTAACGATCTGCCTTAGCTTTTCCTTTATCCTTATTCGATCCTTGGGACGTTCGATCTTAGTTTGCATTCATATGGTTCAAGCAAGAGTGAGCATAACTAGCTCAAAACAAGTATGATAATTTTAATAAACAACATGCTTGACACATCTAATCGTATATCTTCAATAACTGAACAATAGTTATGAAGTACTATTGATGATTCAAAATAGCACTTCATCTTCCTTTCAAAATGTTTTACAATAATAACAATATTCAGTAAAACATTCACTCCGGTCAAAGACCTTGAGCATTTCATTCTTCTATGAAAAGGACAACCCAAAACTAAGTCCGTAAGCCCGATATTACTTACGAGCACTTCTAGGTGATCATCCTATTGTACTCTATGTTGATCAACACTACATTCATTAGCACGTATATGCGTTTAATGGTGGGAAACTCTCGCGTGCGCTCGTTTTACCGACAAAACATTTGTTTAACATTTTAGTCTTCTTTTGAAAACCATATCAAGTAGTTGACAAAAGATAATAACCTTTGATAACAGATGAATAGATTCTCAATAATCCACTCAATATATCAAGTCTAGCCAAAAAGATTGGCTTTAACTTCATCATACATTAGTTCATGTGTAAGAATACACGAACTTCAAAACTTGTTCAGATTGAACTGAGACAAGAGTTAGAATACTTGACTTTAGCATCTGCTACGGTATAAATACTTGTTCAAGTCTTTCAAGTCTCTACAATACATGATCACATAATGCCTCACATTAGGTCATATATAATCAAGTATGTATATGACTATCTTACCCTTTATCTCAATCTAATTGTGTATTAGATTCATTTACTATTCATTCTGGTTTATCATTATACTTGCATTTACATTTGACTAGGTTATCTCAACCTTTATACAACATCCTTAAGGTTTAACAAAGTTTAAACAATGTTAAGTTATGTTCCTTAAAGTATGTTTACTTTTAAATCCATTACCATTCTTTCTTTGTACTTAGAAATATTCTTCACTATCCTTGTTTCGAGATCGTATTTATGGCCAAACTTTATTTTCATGGGCCATGGTTTGTGGCTGAGTTAACGATGGAGAGGTATCAGGACTTGGCATGGCCATGAGTCCTTACTTAGTGGGTCGATCGCTGGCGCCACTGCAGAGAGGTCCTTCTATCGTTCATGGCGCTGCGACGCCACAAAATGTGTTCTGACAGTCATGCTGCCATGCATGAAGTTTCGATAGATCGATTCTTATCATATGGCATGCTATATTTCATCATTTATATTAGGGTTGGCTTGTGGCCAACTCTGTGCACCAGAAAAAAATTTCAAACTTTAAATTTTGTGAACTTCCCGGACACATAACTTCTTCGTTATAAGTCTGAATTGGCTCGTTCAAAAGCCTACGGTTTACAAATTACATAATCTATGCGTTTATTTAAAAATTTTTATCTATTTGACTTCGTTTGCTAAAAATTCACCTATTGGTTCATTTTTAACGTAAACGATAAACGTTCGTGAACGTTCAACGCTCGATTCTTCATTCTAAGTCGGAATTCGATCATTCTCGATTCGCAACTCTAAAATGATGAACATGACTTGTCTCTATTGGAAAATAACATTTCCGAGTTCAAACTCAAAATTTGACTTCTAATCCGGGAATTTCACGAATTCGACGATTATCGTCTAATCGTTCGATTTCCGGCAAATCTTCATTACTTACTTAAGTTTTCATTCCCTTGTACAATACCTAAGTATCATACAATTAATACTTACTTACTAATACTTCGATCTCCTTAATATTCTCGAATTAAGTCCGCAAGCGAAATATTACGTTTTCCATAACTAGATTATTATTACATAATTCGTCTTACCTTGATATTCTATCATTACTTATTTCTCGGAAATTCCAAAAATAATTCCCGAGCAAATACCGATGAATAGTGTTTTTCAGAAAATTTCTCGGAAAGCTTTTATTTTCGTCTTGGAAATTCAAACACTTTAATACTACGACATTCCAACATCAATATGTTATAGAATGACAACCATCTTGATATCACTATGATTTTATTATTATTTAATTTAATAAAATCATTTTACAATAAAATCTGAATTTCTCGGTCGTTACAGAGTCGCCACCTGTCGACGTCGAGAAGATTTGTGTCCCTTTCTGTGCTTGCCCTTTTGTGTTCTCATTTGGTGAGTTTTGTCTGAAAAGGCGAGTTTGAAAAGGTCCGACATATGAATGTCGATGATTTGACATTTAGAGTCGTCAGTTGGTAGATTTGAAATGGTTGTACTAACTCAACTGATTTTGAAAAGGTTTGCACAAAGACCCAATGTTTGGACACTGTTTAACTGTCCTTGGAAACCGAGATTCATTGGGTTCGGGGGCTGATTAAGCGGGGGGAAGGTGTTAGATACCCCCCGACTTTCGTGAAACACGGTTACCACGACTTTTTAATTAACTTGTTTATCTACATGTGTGTGTGTATGTATTGGGCCTATGTGCAATTATTTGGAAGTAGTGTTATGCCTCGTTTGCACCAATATACAAAGGGTTTAACTTGTATAAAAGTTCAATTTTAACAAGATATAGCAGTGAAGTTTTGGAAAACAAGTTTTCAAACCCTTATGCTCAATAGTAATTGAGGCCTTTGATACTTCCTTTTTATTCTGTATTCGAATTGATTGCTTTTATTTTTGAGATGCGAAGCATCTTCGAGAAAATAAAATACATAGCAGTGCCAAACTCCTCATGGGCATGATAGCCATCCAAAGATATCCAGACACCGTAGATAATTTATAAGTTGGTTGCAACTGAGAAATGTCCATCGTGGGAACCGAATCTAGATTCACAGGCTGAATCTTCGATCACATGATTTCTAGGCTCACATGAGAAAGTAATATATACAAAAGCTACAAAGAAAACTAGATTTAAATAAATCTATGCAATTCTAGCTTCAATGGTTCCAGTTTAGTCACTTTTGAACTGGTCAAAGTTAGAAATAGCAAGATTTAGGCAAATCTAGTCCACAGGCTAGAAAATTAAATATCTACATTACGAAAGCAGTTAAAGTAGATATATATATAAAAGTAATAAATATATATATAGGTATATATATATATATAGATGATCAATCGCCACTTAATTTGGAATCTAGGCAAGACTTTGAAATGTATATATATATATATATATATATATATATATATATATATATATATATATAGCAAGGATCAAATATATACTTTTATCTTATCACACGTACTCAGCCCCCTTTATGACGGATTGCATGATTTTGTTTATTATACAATCGTTGCTCATACTTTTAGCGATGCACAAATATATAGCGTCGCTAAAAGTAGTATGTATTTACTGCCATATGACCAAACTGTCACGTGTCCGTCTGCTAAAGGGGTGAGTACTGGGTGAGTAAGATAAGGGTTATGCACTTGATCCGGACCGTATATATATATATATATATGTGTGTGTGTGTGTGTGTGTGTGTGTGTGTGTGTGTGTGTGTGTGTGTAAGTAGTAGAAAGCCTAAAAATCTAAAAATTTTACAGTGGGCTGCCAAGAAGATTTCAGATAGCTTTTGGGCCTGAAAACTCGGTTTCCACCAGTTAAACTTCATTATGTTACAAAACACGAGTTTACAAATGTTTAGAAAGAAGAATCACTCAATTTGGAGCACTCTAGCAGGGGTTAAAGGCTGAAATGGAAAGAGTTTTCTCTCTTTTCTTCTTTTTTTTTCAAATGAACTGTTGGGAGCTCATATTTAAAGACCAGATGGCTGCAAGTCAAACTGCCATGTTAGTCATGGGTCTAGCCATGGCGATTTCAAGCCATGTAGTCTCGTCATCTCGAAGTACGTGCACTCAGGCTACGCGTTGTCCGCTCGAACTTTCATAATTTTTAATCCAGGTATCCGGTGAAGGAATGTTGTACCTTTTCGGAAAGTCATTGTCGAGAGATACACAATGACATGGGATTAGAGATTGCCCGAAGCGGGAAGATGGGTCCATGACCAGATCTCCAAGTCTTCGTTGTCTATCTGTTGTGCTGTCTTGTGCAGTTATCACTCGGGATTTGAGCTATGATTCTTGTGGGACTTCCTTGTACGCAGTTTGAGTTAAACTGTGTTGAGACGATGTTGATATCATGTTGAGGTGGCAAAATGACCATTTTGCCCCTCTAGGGGTTATCTCCGGCTTTGGCGCAGTTGTAGCAGTCGTTTCTCAGGGTTATCTCCGAGATTGGGTTGCTATTGATTCTGACTGTCTTCAGGGTTATTTCTGAAGTTGGCTTAACCTCCCGGAGTTATCTCCGGGGTTTGAACTGACTTTTTCAAGGTTATCTCCAGAACTTGGATTGAACCTCTCGGGGTTATCTCCGATATTGGAAACTAGATCTCTCGGGGTTATCTCCGGGGTTGGAACTGTATCTCTCGGAGTTATCTCTGAGGTTGAAACTGAATCTCCCAAGGTTATCTTCAGGGTTGGAACTGGATCTCCCGAGGTTATCTCCGGGGTTAAAACTGGATCTGACTTTTAGGGTTGTCTTTGGAAGACGATTATGTCCTCCTACAAGGTTAGTAATAAGAATATAAAATTTCGAGTGTGTACAATAATACCCTTACTAATTAAAGTTTTTACAAATTTAAGGGTGATCACCATTGCATGCCCATGATCATTCTAAAGAAAATGATTTAAATTTAAGTGTTTACTAATTTTATGTAAAATTCAAATAGCAATCAACGTAAAATCATTAGCAATATGATAAAATAATATGCACAAGTCATTTTTTAATTCTTTTCTATAATTCTCAAGTATCTACATTATTCGATTTATATTAGAGTAGATATAAATTTATCGTTATATATAAAAAATATTTATTCTAAATTGTATTATTATCGATCGAATAATGTTACAATTGAAATTTTATTATTTTTTCCTTATTATAACATAAACATTTATTCTACAAATTAAAAAACCCAATTTAGTTTGCACCCAACTTTCATGCGTTCCGAATATGCAACCTCACCCAACCCTATCTTCTCCTTTTCATAATTTTCTATATAGGTGTGAATCATTAAACCCTAAAGTCGACAAATCCCACATCCCAAACTTTTATTACCAAAAAAAAAAAAAAAAAGGGTTATTTGACCCCACTCATAAGCTGCCTCAAGTTGTTGAACCCATAAATTTAAATATAAAATAAGGACATTCAATAAATTGGATCTTGAAATTCCAATATAAAATAGGAACATTCAATCAATTGGATCTTGAATTTCCTCTTCTTTTTCCTCCTCTAATTTCCACTAAATATATCAACTTTGTACCCTTAAATTTCTATATGAATAACAGTGGTAATGATAACAAAGCACCATGGTTGGTGGTAATGCACAAAACTACAATAATTAGGAAAAACAAAAAGATGCTGGTGGTTGTGGCTGCTGGTAGAGCGCTGCTGCCAAATATCATGCCGCCGCTTTCGGCTCCACCAGTGTAGGTCCCACCGCTGTCGTCTCCACCAGGGGTGGTACCACCGTTGTATGATATACGGTCACCGTTATCCCTGTCCAACAATTGTAGACATATGAACATTAGTAACAATAGTAACTGATGCAAGAAACATAATAAGTATTTGTTCAAATCCAATAATGTAGTACTCAACTTGAAACGACTCTATATTGGACTAAATTTAATTAAATTTAACATATTTATATGCATAATTAAATTTATATATTTTATTTAGATATTAATTTAATAAAATATAAAATTTAAAATATATAAATATTAAATAAAAATTCAATACTCATAATTACTCTATTCATACTCAATAATGTGATGAGCTGGTGAACAACTCGACAAGACTCGATAAATATTTTAGTCGAGTTTAAACATAAAAATCTGTGTTCTTTTAAATACTCAGACTCAAAACTCTCGAACGGTCACTATATGGCTCGGCTCGATTCCAACCCTAAGTAAAACTAAATCTGATTTTGCCAAAAGCAAGGTAAATATGGGTACTCAATGATGTTGGTGGAATAGACAGAACTTCCCACGGGTGTCAAAAGTCTATTAAAAAACAACCAACATATCTGTGGAAGACAATTAATGGGAAAACTTTGAAATGAATGGACCCTAGCTGGAAGCAGACCAAGTGAGAGTGCCCCCTTTGAGAAAAGTAGATGGAAAGATAAGTTAGCTTCTGTAGACAGAATCTTCTGGGGACTGGGGTTACTAATAACATACTAACATGGTGTTAACAACAATACATATAAAGCGATATAATATCTAACCATATAACATTAGGTGGAAGATGCTATGACAAAGAAGATCTGAGACAAAGTAGAGAGAAAAAAACTAGTTAGTGAAGTCTGTGAACTAAAATTTTAGTTTCGTTGAGCTTGAACAATGCCATTCGGTTAGTTTGTAGTTCTATGTAGGGGAGGCACAGAACTAGATATGTAAGTTTTGGGGATAATATAGAACTTTGTATCTTTCAGCAATCCTGTAATGGAGGGACTAATTTCATATATATATGGAGAAAATCAATTATCAACTAGAGAGGGGGAGGATAAGTATGAACACCATGACAAAGGATATGTATGGACAAACAGAGATATCAAAGACATGGGGAAAAAATAAAACATTGAAGAGAGACTTCATAATGTTCACATAAGCTTCCTTATGGTTATGGTGATAAACTATTCTTAACCATACGCGGGTTCCCTAAATTTGTTGCTTCGAGGATTTAACTAAGGAAATGGAAAGAAATAGAAAGGAAAAGAAGAATTGAAATTCTTTCATATTCTCTCCTTCCTTGAATAATTATTTTATTTATTTAAAGAAAATGTCTGAGGAAATGATTGTAAAGAAACAGATATGATGTAAAATAACCTTGCCATCTTGTTCTCCTTTTTCATCTCATTTTCATTGATCACAATTTCTTACTTCTCTTTGGTGAATCGACAAGTGGAATGCAATTAATGGAAGTTGAACTAAAGGTTGAACAATGTGTTACAGTCTCTTCAATTGAAATAAGTTTTAAAACAACCAACACGAACGAATAATTCACTCTTAGAAATCAGTTTAGAAGCATCAATTTTCATCATAGGGGACAACTCCGAAGAAAATAGAAACAAGGACATTTATTAAGCAAGATGATTATCTAATGGTGTATGGATATGTTGTGCCAGGTGGTGAATCTTAAAGGTCTGAATTGAGAAATATGGGCCACGGGGAGGATAGTATTAAAGGTACAGGTGCAGCTAAGTAGTTATATACAGTAAATATCAAAAAAAAAGTCCCACAAAACTATGAATATTCATGGACCCAACTATATTGGCTGGAAAGCAGCTATTGGAGAATATAATTTCACATTCAAAACACTTGAGCTGGCCCGCCAATTAAGCCCCAGAAGGCCAGTCCTAGTGGTGTTTCTCTCCTTCGACAAAAACAGATCTCACCCTTATTTATCATGTGTGTTCTTGACAAGTTTCTTATTTTGTTCAGTAATTAACATGCTCTACCAAATACTGTTTGAATTCCTATTCAAACATATCAATTGGTTGCTTACGCCAAGGAATGAACTAAATTAGGGTAGTGCCCTTAACAAGTGGCTGTGTGGTACCACTTGTTTCCTGCTTTTAGGTTCTAATTCAGTCTTCAATGATCAAATAACAAAAACCTAAAACTTCTCATTTGTCCAAAACTCGGATAGGTTTTTGGATGTATATTTTTTAGTATATAAAAAAGAGAGTAAATATTATCAGAATAATTAATTATAATAAATAAAATACTTCCTAGAAACACTCGAAAGAAAAGAAAATAACTAGAAAAGGTCTACAATGATGAGCCAGTTACTGCAAGGCTGTTGGTCATATAGACTCTTAAAGTTTGCATAATCAAGTGCAACAGTAGTATTATTATTGCCAATATAAATATCTCACCATAGACTAAGTGGAAGAATTTTTGAACACATAAAAGGCTATGGTCCTTCTGTACCCCTATATAAATTTGGGCACCATCAACTTTTTTAGTTCCATAATTCAAGTCTCAAGAAGACAATGGGAAAGGCTGCTATAGCCAATCGGGAAGAAATGCAAAGTGGAACTGCAAATAGCAAGTTACATTATTCTGCTAACCACTTGCCAGGGCACATTCAAAAGTGGTACACGAAGAAGATTCTATTTAAGATAAAGCACTTTTTATTTTTCTTAATTACAATGAACCCACATGTGAAGATGAAGCACTTTAACTACTAGTAGAGTTACATATATAAATAATAAAAATAGAAAATAATAATAATAAAAAAACGTTTTCAATGCTACAGAAAAATAGTGCTTAGTTGATAATTTAAAGCTTTCCACCCAGCGGCAAACAGACACTCAGCATTCAGTAACTAGGAAGGGACGCGATTAAGAACTTCATGTCTCATCTTATATTTTGATTAAAAGACATAAATACCGCTGAGGGGTAGTTAAAGTGACATAGGTATATGAGTATGTAGAGTGACCATAAAAATAAAGAGAGAGGCATGTTTATATATGTACCTGGGGCCGCCAAGGACACCGGCAGTAAAAGTGAGCTGGTCAATCATGGCAGCAGACTTGGGCTGGGCACCGGAATCCTTGGCATACTGACTGCCGAGTCCTTGACCTGAGGGCACAAAGTATGCTCCATTTACCATTTCATCCTCGTCTGATCTCCAGTCCCACCCTTCCCAATCTCCCTCGTTAGTGTCCACACGCTTAGTCACCTGCAAATATAATAATAGTCACAACATCATCAAAGCAGTTCAGAATGTAGCTGCTACTAGTACTAAGACAAACACTGAATGGCTTGCAGGCACTGCCAGCCGATTTTCTTTCTTCCAATCTGACTGGAAACACCTTCTTTTTTTTTTCTTTTTTTTCCTCTCAATTCCTTTTAACTCTCCCAGCTGGATTATATATTCTTGATGATCAGAATTCCAATTTCCAGAGATAAAATTTTGAAGATGTGTAGAAAGCATACCGTCTATCATAAGGTTTTCGGCAGACCCATTTTTCTGTAGTAAACTTTTATAAAGCTATGGATGCAACATACACTACATTCCATCTGCTTCCTTATCTTTTCTTGTTGTACTACATCGTCTTTTCTATATGCAATTTATTGTTTCTGATCTATTTCACACTGGTTATTTTCATTTTGATATATCAATGAAAAAAAACCACCACATTCAATGTTTGGCAACTCAATTCCAAATATAGGAATTGAAAGCATTGAAATTCCATTGAATTGAAATTTAGTTAAAATTTGGCGCTCAATTCCAATTCCAAGGCTTAGAATTGAGTTGGTAAACATAGGATTCAATGTTTTGCCCAAGAAAACTAGAAAAGACGCGTATATTTGTAGAGCACTAGCTCAGTTGCCAAATTCAGTTGCTTTAATATTACTAGTCTCCCTTTTCCCTTTTCAGGGGGAGAGAGGAAACCTCTTTTCATTGATTTCATTATTTTGCTTTCATTTCTTTTCAAGTCTAACCTATAGTTGAACCTGTAAGCGCCAATAGTAATGTTAACACTATGCTTGCATTTTAGAGAACTCTAACATTATCTTAGCATAAATCCAAAAACAAAACATTGGATTAGCCCATCACTATTTTTTTAAAGTAGCTTTCAATTAAAACATCAAATCCCTATTGGTAGTTATCCAATAGATGAAAACAATAGAATAAGTTAACAAATATTCATTTATATTGGAGTGATGCATACAAATAAAATCCTGATCCAAAAGGAAAGTATATCCCAAAATTCCTACTTTTTGATTCAAAGTTCAAAATTTTTAAATTTTTTTATGATGTAGAGAGGCAGTGTTACACAATCTAATAAGTCTAACTTTGAGTCCATAGGGATCTTCAACATGGTGTGGGAGTATATCACACACTGCCAATAGCGAGTCGATATGCTCCCTTCTAAATGACTGTTGGGGCATAAGTCAAAATGATACCAAGAGATTATTCTTTTCATATGCAAACTACACAGAAAACTGTGAATAATTGCAGTTGCCAAAGTCACTTAAGAAATTCTTCTTCAAGCAAACAATATAACCGAATTACTCAAATAATTCCAAATACCTCCTTGGAGGATGGGTCAGACGGCGCCGTGTAACGATTACCCTGGCTATTGATAGTTGGATTAGCACTACCCCCGATAGCATACATCTTCCATTCCGTAAAATCATTGTTCACAACATGAAAGTACCCAAGTCTACACCGAGGCATACGCTGTATCAATCCCACTCCAAAATGATTAAATGCTATTGTCACCTGTAACGAAATTATATACTTTTTCAAAATTTGCGCTTATAAAATTGAAAATATAATAAATATAAACGGATAACAAATTTATATTACTAGTTAAAACCATATTAACACTTAAAATAGAAAGCTGTTTCAAAATGTTAAGAATTTGTTACCTGCATTCCCTTATCAAGCATGTAGCCATCATCATGTCCCAAGAGCATCACTTTGTCATGATGCGAAAAATAATTATTTGAAATTGTGATGGCTGTAGACCCCATTGTGGCATCAATCAAACCGTCCTTGCAGTGTGAAATAGCACAATGATCAACCCAAATATTCCTAGACCCAAAGATGGTGATCCCATCACCGTCCGATTTGCCTTTATGTTCAACATTGGTTGGACTCAACCTTATATTAGCATGCCCAGAAGGCACACAGTTGTAAACATGAACATTGTGAATAATAACATTGCTGACCTCCTGAATAGTAATGCACCCAGCGCCGGTGATATACACATTAGCGCCACGGCCATCAATGGTCTTAAAGCTACTGACAATGAGCTGGTGTTTGAGCTTGATTTCCATATTGGCCGAGAATATGATCCAGAGGGGTTCAGTTTGGATCACAGCATGCCGGAGGGTGCCCGGAGTTGGGTTAGCCACATCATGGTCGGAGGAGTCTGTGACTACATAGATCTGGCCGCCTTTGCCACCAGCTGCACCCTTCCCGAACCCAATGGAGCAGTTGGCGAGGCGCTGGCGGTTGCTGGCCCAGTTTGGGTCACACTGCCAGCAGTCATCAATTGGGTTGCCTGTAAGGCATGATTGCTGGGTTTTGGACTCCACATTGGAAGTGGAAATTAGTAATCTTCTGTAAGAACAAAAAACATAAAACCAGAGAAAATTTTAGTGTTCTGTTAGCAAAACAGAGTAACCACTAAACATACTGATTACAAAAATTATTGAATGAGAAAACGCTAACATTTTTTTTCTAGTTTCTAGTGAATAAACTGAAAAATATCTCATAAAGTAGTGCCCTAAATGATTAAAACACAAATTTTAGCAAAAACAAAGATAGGAACTTCTTTACCAAAAAAATAAGCAAAGATAGGAACTGTTCTCTGTCTAGAGTTGAAATTAAATTTCTCTAAAAAAAAAAAGACCCAAGACACAGAATGCTGCAGGGAGTAAAACCCAAATGGTAATTTTTGAAATTCCATTTGCACTTGCACAGAGATTCAACCCATGAATGAGCAAAATTAAATAAGTTTATTGAGGGGAATTTTCTGCTTACCTTTGAACTTCCTGCACCACAGCTTCAGGGTTGGGGTGCTGATGAGGGAGAGTGAGATTGAGGGTGGCTCCAATTAAAGGAGATAAAGAGATTAAGATAATGCAGGTAAAAGGAAGCATTCTTGGAGTAGCAATAATGGAAGGGGGTTATATGTCTTACTTTGGAATGCTCATTCTAGGGAAAGCTGCACAATTTAGAAAAATGTGATGATATTTATATAATTATTGCAAGAGATTACATGTAATAATGACAATTATTGTCTATTTAATTG
The DNA here is from genome assembly GCA_020205605.1 of Panax ginseng. Classification (NCBI taxonomy): domain Eukaryota; kingdom Viridiplantae; phylum Streptophyta; class Magnoliopsida; order Apiales; family Araliaceae; genus Panax; species Panax ginseng. The sequence continues at coordinate 136,831,619 of CM035128.1, forward strand.
AAATTATAATTCGCAAGGTTTTTGGGACGTTTGTGTATGATTGAACAGCAAGAAAGGAAGATATTTGGGGGTGGTTGTGATGGTGTCATGGTGACACCATGAATTTGAGACACAAAATCACTCACATTCTTAACTTGATTGATAATCATTCTAGGGATATGGGGGATAAAATCCTTCTCAAGGTGAAAAAGAGAAAGAAAATTTGGAGAGAGAAAATGGGGGCTCTTGCTTTTTCCCCGGAATGAAGAAAATCCCCCTTTTGTTGTTCTCACTAGAACTGGTTTTTTTTTGGGAGGTTTTGGCTGCCGAGTATTAAAGATTCCTTGCACAAAAGATAAATAAAGATTTTTAAATGTTGATGATCATGACAAATTAATAGATATTTTAAAATTATTTCAATAATGGGATGATTTATAGAATTTTTGTATGATTTTAAAATGTGAAAGTTATAAATGATATCATAAATGAGCAACGCTAATTTTATTCAATAATACTTCATCTGTTCCTAAAAGATTGTCGTTTTAAAAAGTAATTTTTGTTCTAAAAAAATTATCGTTTTGAATTTATCAATACACATTAGCTATTTTTTCCCTACTTTACCCTTATTTAAAGCTTTCTTCTATTTAAAATTTTCTTCCCTTTCTAATAATTCTTATTCAATTTAATGCTATAATCCAAGTAGTAATTGGTTGAATAAGAAGTAATTGGTTGAATTGAATAAGAAACATTGGGAGGGGAATAATTGGTTGAGACAATTAATAAGGGTAGTATAGTATTTTCGCTAGGTATTAATTATATTTCTTAATCTGTGTGCATTAACCTTAAACGACAATCTTTTAAGAATAGAGAGAGTATTACGCGACTAAAAAATTGGTATAAAAAAAACAAAATGATGTGTATAGTTTTGATTGATTACAATCAGTGGACTCACTTATGTATAGTTAATCATTCATTAATTAAATTTTGACACATTATTTTATAAACTAATTTTTATAAGAATTATTTGAAAGTGTAGAAGTTGCAAAAGTTGATTCACATTGTATCATATCAATGTTCTATATGTTTATATAGTTAAAATGTATATAAAAAATATATTAAAATTAACACAAGGCTCTTAATTTTGTGGGAGCAAAAATTATGTTGTCAGGATAAATATATATTTAACGATACTTTTATAATTATTATAGTGACATATAAAACTTTAAATTACACTTATTAGTTTGACAATAACATTTGTGCCACAATATCATTTACTTTTTTTAAATCATGTGGCATGGAATAATACAAGAAACTTTTATGTATTGAAAAAGTTTTCAGACCAATAATAATTATATTATATGTGCATACATGTGATAAATAAGAATTAAAAATGACCCTACTTAAATTTATTTTATTTTATCACATAAATTTTCACATTGGTCGTAATCCAACATCATCATATATTTATAGATATATACATCATTTTTCATAACAAAAATGGTATCATATGACATAATCATAATTATATAATAATATCATATTATTTGAGATACAATTTGAGACAATAAATTCGTTAAATAAATATGCTAACAACCTATTAGTATATGTAGCCATATTATGTGTGATCTGTCTCATAAGTTCATTTATATACACACTCCAATATATATATATAGAGAGAGAGAAAGGATCAAGTCTATTAGTATATGTAGCCATATTATGTGTGATCTGTCTCCTCAGTTTATTTATATACACATTTCAATATATATATATATAAGGTCAGAATTAGGTAAGGGATCCCTTACTTTCTTAAAATGAGGGATTTTTTTTTTTTTGCTTTTTTTTTACTTTTTTTTTTAAAACAACTAAAAAGGTTTATATTTATGGAATCGAATTTTTCATATACAGTTGTTTTGGGTGTGATTTGGGCACGTATAACAAAACATGTATGCATATTCCCAAGTGCATCTGTACTCACCACTTTTTGGTATAGGTATTCAAAACACGCCCAAAACATCAGATTATGAAAAATTTCAGCCCATAAATATTAAACTTTTTTTTAGTTGTTTTAAAAAAAAAAAAAAAAAACAAAAAAAGTCCTCATTTTAAGAAAATAAGGGATCCCTTACTTGATCATTTCTGTATATATATATATATATCAGGAAATGATTCATAGCATGTATTTGCTATGGATGAAAAATGGACAAATAGTATTATAATATCTATTACATAAATTAAGGGTTGAGATTTAATATATAATTGTGTCATCCGCTAGTTCAACTAACGGATAGATAAAAAAAATATTCTTCCCAAATTGCCCCCAACTCCAATATTAAGCCATTGATGATGAACTAGCGGAAGAAGAATTGGTTAAAGCATGGTAATCCAAAGGTTCAAAGGTTAAAGGGACGGACCGAATCGTCGTCCGGTCCGTTGCTAAAGGAGGGTGAGCACAAGGTGAGCTAGATAAGGGGTGAGCTTAAGATCCTGGACCAATATATATATATATATATATATATATATATATATATATATATATATATATATACAAATGAGTTCTTATGCGGACTCTATAGACGGACTTCAGAACGGACTTAAAAAAATGTATGGTCTCGCCAACTCTGAACTCTCTTTATTCAATATTTCCTGGCTTCTACTTGTGGGTCCCATTTACAAAACCTTAAAATAAAAAACATCGTACACATAAAAACATATATCACCTCCTCTCTCCTCGGACTTCCTTCTTCGCACTTCCTTCTCCAAATTTCAGAGCGAACGATAGAGCGAAAAACAAATCAAATCTTCACAAATCGGAAGCCCTAGAATCTTCACAAATCGGAAGCAATAGAATTGTGCCCTAGAATCGATTCCCTCACAAATTGAAAGTCCAAATCTTCACAAAATGGTAAGCCATTTCTTCACAAACCGTCCCTTCTCTTCCTTTATTCTACCTTTATTTGTTCTGTTAAAATGAACAATGTTGATGATTCTTCCTTTATTTGTTCTTTTAAAATGAACAATGTTGATGATTCTTCCTTTATTTGTTATGTTATTCGGGAGGAGGCAATGGCCACATGCATCGCGCAGACATGCGAGTAGGAGGTGATTCTGCTCTTGATGATTCTTTTGCACATGAGAGAGTTTCAAGCATTGCACGTCAGACACGCTGCCAGAATACGCTTATCACATCGGGCACTACAGGTGATGTTTATTTTTCAACTTTGGAAATCATCTACATCATATTGTAAGTTTCTAGGGGAATCTCTTTAGGGATCCTATGCCCCATGTGGAGAAGGGCCCTACAATATCTGTTTTTCCGTCTTTGTTTGTACTATTAGCACACAAGTCATACATAATTTTTCCCCTCTGTTTCAAGATCTGTTCTGTTAATTTTGTAGTTAAATTAAGAAAACGTTTTTTTTAGTCTTTGTTGTGCCTTGAGGGGATTGTACAGTACGTTGTTTTGATATTCTTATGCATTGAGGTTACTCTTTTGCTTAGTAATTTGCATTCTTCTTCTGTGTTGAAAAAAACAATTCCAGATGGATTGAAAATATCTTAGTTTGGTTTGTTGCAGTACACCAACTGAAATAACCGAGAGGATCTTGAAGGGGATGATGGATTGACCTTTTGGATGGCAGATTATTCTCATATTTTTAGTTCTTATTTTCATTTAGTACCTAGCTTAACCGTCATTCTGAATCACATTGAATTACTATGAACTTTATGATGAGATACTTGGCTCACTTTAGATTGTATTTTTGGGTCATGGTTACTAAACACACTATTGTAGGCTTGTAGCTTTATCCTTTGAACCAGATGCTTGTGAATCCAATGGAATTTTAGTTTAAACTAAGTTTCTGATGTAAATTAGCTAGCTTTATTTTTTCTACTTGTTAAATTTTTGATGTATACAAGCTAGTTGTGGTATAAAACAGGCCTATTTGATTGTCACTTATAATGTAATCATGATATTGCCCTGCACTCGCATTGAGTAATTTTACCATTAAAGTTTGATTATTAGTTGACGATGGCCTCACATATTAATGATTGAAACTTAATATATACACAATTAGATAGAACAATTAATATATACAAAGACATGAAAGTTTGAGTTTTTATCCTAACTGTTCCATCTGTGAGACCCCAAATTTTATGAATAAAGATTTAAATTTCTCAAAATATTTTTTTTTGAATATTATGGTGTGGATTTGATATAATGTTATAGTTGTGGGTAATATTTATAAATTTTGAAAAGTATGCAAGTTGTTGTATAATATTCGATTGTTCGGGGAATATTCTTTTTATCGGGGAATATTCGTACGACGGTACAATCATTGGTGGACCCCATAACGGAATTATTGTCGAATTGAGAAAAACGACAAAAATATTTTTATGAAAATAACGGCAGAAGTTTTACCATTAAAAATGTTGAACTACTCGGTAGTAAAAGTACAGTAATACGCGTGGTTGCATAGTAGCACATGGTATTGGTTATTGATGCTTACGTGAGAATTCACTCAGTTATACTCAATTATTGCTACAGTAATTGCTGCATCATATCTCTCATATTATTGATTTGATTATTGTCACACTAGCATTTGCATAATATGCTATATTATTAAATCAATAATTGAGACGACAAAGTTATTCATATTATTAAATTGCAATATTTACAATGTCTAGAAGTTCTGTCAAGGAGAGGTTTGGTCATCTAATTGCGCACCAATAAGGAGAAATCCTTATCGGAAAGCCCCCTCTTTCCTGGGAACGACCTGGTTGTTAAATATTATGAGTTGTAATATTAATGATGAATAAGTTCGTGTTGATTAAAGATGAATTTGATAGTTCCATTGTGTTGAAATTATTTGTGTTAGTGTAAATCGACATTTATTTCGATAATAATTGATGTCTGGAGGTTATATTGTTTAATCGGGTATTCGGGGCACTTTTTGTGTCGGAGTACTATTTACGAGTTACTATTCACGGATTACTATTCACTCTAGTATTGTTCACTCGGGTATTTAGGACACTTTTTGTGTCGCAGTACTATTCACAAGTTACTATTCACGAGTTACTATTCACCCAAATTACTATTCATTCTAGTATTGTTCACTCGGATATTTGGGACACTTTTCGTGTCGGGGTACTATTCACGGGGTACTATTCCCGAAGTACTATTCACGGGGTACTATTCACCCGAAAAATATATTTATTTTCGGTCCAAATCATTTTTTGGTACAATATTATTCCATGAGGAGATGTACTAATTTTTCAGATCGTTGGTTGAAATTATAATAGTAAATCAATATGGATCGCTGGTTTAAAGTTTTAAATAGTAAATCAATATGGATCGCTGGTTTAAAGTTTTAATAGTGAATCAGTATGGACCGTTGCTTTAAGTTTTAATAGTAAATCAATATGGACCATCCGTTTAAAAGTAAATCAATCTGGACCGTTCATGAATTAGTTACTATTTAGTCCATTCTCCTATAAATAGAAGCTCATTCCTTCATTATTTCTTACGAATTCACTGAAACTCTAGAGAGAGAAATTATAGAGAGAAAGAAGAAGAGAAGTCTGCTACCTTTCTATTCCAGTATCCAGCTTTATTCTAAGGTAAGGAGTATTATTTCTTTCTTATTCATGAAGAGAACTTCTGTTATTCCATTCTTTATTATTATGTTCGAATAACCTGTTATGCGAAGTACCGCATACATGGTGAAATTCTTCTGTTATTCCATTCTTTATTATTATGTTGGAATAACCTGTTTATGCGAAGTACCGCATACATGGTGAAATTCTTCTATTATTCCGTTCATTATTATTATGTCGAAATATCATGTCTGTGCGTTTACGCCGGATCTGGTTCCATTATTTATTATTCTGTCGGAATATCCTGTCTGTACGTTTATGTCGGACCTGGTTCCATTATTTATTACTCTATCGGAATATCATGTCTGTGTGTTTACGCCGGACCTGGTTCCATTATTTATTATTCTGTCGAAATATCATGTCTGTGCGTTTACGGTGGACCTGGTTCCATTATTTATTATTTCGCTGTAATATCTTTGTGCGCTTTCTTACGGCTTTGGTTCCATTACTTATTATTATGTTGGAATAACTCCGTCTGCAGGCGGTCTATTGCATGCATGGTGAATTCGTTGTTATTCCATTCTTTATTATTCTCATTGAATATCCCGCTTGGAATGCGTTACGCATTTGACCGGTTCCATTATTTATTATTCTATTGGGAATAACCTGTCTGTGTAGTCTATCGCACGCATGGTGAATCCTTCTGTTATTCCATTCTTTATTATTCTGTTGGAATAACCTGTCTACGTGGATTACCTCATGACGGTGAAAATCCATTTGCAGTTTCGTAATTTTTCTGACCCTAAAAAATTTCTAGAAAGTCATAATATAAGCATTGAACTGTTGATTATGATGAAAGTCATAATAAAAGCATTGGAATGATGAAAATTATGGGTATATGTAGTATTAGTAAGTGTTATGATGAGTTATGTTGGTTATTATGTGAAAACATGAAAGTTTCTTAGAAATCACAAAGGGTTAAAAAAACAGATTTTGGTAAAAATGGAACATGAAATTTAATTGGCCATATCTCCTATTATATTTTGAATTTTTGAGTGTGGTCAAGTTCTAGAGTTAGATCTATGAGTTTTCTAACTTATCCAAGTGGAATCACTGGAAAAGGTGTTGTAAATTTTCGTGTGGACTAATTTTAGCAAAGGAGTTAAAAACTACAAAATACCAAAAAGCTACTGCCCAAAAATTTAAAAGGGATGTTTCGGCCACTTAATTTGTGAGAAAAATTCCAGCCTTTTGTGACATGGAAATATATGGTATAAAGTACCTCCTGTCCAAAAATGAGCTCATTCCGACTTAAAATGAGCAAGTTATGACTATTTCAATATTTAGGTTTTTTCGACGAAAAACGCTTATAACAGGAGTTCTATAACTCATGACCTGAAATTTAAACCTGAAGCTCACGTTAACATGTGTAAGATCCCCGCCAAGATTTGGGAATTTCGGAGTTAAACTTGAGGTAGCTAATTTCTTAAGGAATTAATTAGAAATAGATTTTTGAAAAATAGTAAATGAATTTTTAAAATTCCGAGAAAAATATATGTTCAATATGGGACTATATTCTGCTAAATAACAGAAAAGAAATATTTTTGGAACTGATTTGGTATTTTTTATGAAAATAATCTAGTTATGAGTAAATGAGTTAAATATGTTATGTGAAGTAACAAAATTGAAAAATAGAATTTTATGGCTTGGAAATCCTATATAGGGTATATGCAGATTTTTGATGAGGGATTTGATCAGTGGTGATGAAATCTTATGAGTATGGCAATCTTGAATGATTAAATGCATTATTTGGTAAAGTGTAAACAATTGAAATAAATTGTTTATAAGTTTAAGAAGTGATTAAAATATTGTTATAATATTAATAATATTAGATTATGAGTTTATTAAGTGATTGATAATATTTGGATAAATTTAAAGTCTTTAATATTTATCCTTGTTTTCGTTTGATTAATGCTTATATCATTGTCATCATTCTCATGTTTATATTGTGATAAAAGTCATCTTTAACTTATGTGCATAGATGGACTTGCGAAGTCTATACCTTATTATATACCGGTTCTACCCATTCTTTTATCTCTCTTGCTTACGTTCAACGTTTAAATTTGACTCTAGAGAAGTTAGACTTTGACCTATCGGTTGAAACTCCGTTAGGAGAAACCTTCATTGCATATGCTATCCAAGTCTTGGATGAGAGTCACAGTTTTGAATGATATTTCTATTGTTAATAAATTTCCTGACGTATTCTTGTAGACTTCTTGGCCTACCCCAGAGCGTGAAATCGAATTTTGTATTGACCCAAAACCCATTTCTAAAACCCTCAAGTATTTCTTCAACTAAAACGAACGTAACATGCGCCAAAGACGTTGGCTCGAGCTGTTGAAGATTAAGATCGTACCATTCAATACCATCGTGGAAAAGCGAACGTGGTAGCTGACGCGTTGAGTAGAAGATCGTATGCGTTTACGAGTGCGAATATACGAACCCACGTGAAAATAACGAATATATGAGTAGAATCGACTTTAATCGATAAAGTTAAAGCCGTGCAAGCTACATACTCAGAGCTGATGTGTAAGACCCCAACTTATTATGAATAAGATTAAATTTTCTCTATTTATTATCTTGAAATAATTAGAAGTTAATTTGATATAATACTTTGGTTATGGGTGAAATGTGCAAATTTTACAAAATAAGCAAGTGGTTATAAAATATCATTTTTGTCGGGGAATATTCGTTTGGTCGTGGAATATTCTTGTTGTTGGGAATATTCAGACGACGCATAGCATGACCCATTCGTGGGCCTCATAATGTAATAAGCGCTTCGGATGAAGAAAACGACAAGTTTGAGTTTTTATAAATAACTGGCAGAAGTTGTTACTGTTAACACCGTTGGAATACCCAAGTGGTTAAAATACGAGAATATGCGTGGTTGCACAAAGATGCGTGGTTGCACAAGAAGACATACCAGAAGTGCATACAAGAAAGACACCAGAAGAGTGCACAATATTTTGAATTATTGATTCTTACGTAAGAAGGCACTACTCAATAATTGCTACAAAGAATTACTTTTCAATATTTTATTTTATTAATTCAATAATTCTTTGCATTGATATTTTATATTATTGTTGTTTCAATAATTGTCACTACACAAGATTTCCATTATCGATCAATAATTCATATTATTTGAATAATATTATTAGATAACATTATTGGCAATGTCTATAAAGTTTACATCTAAGGAGAGGTTTGGTCACCTAATTGCGTGCGAAGGAGAAATCCTTATCTGGAAAGCCCCTCTTTCCGGAGAAAATACCGTTGTCATAATTGTGATTCTATAATATTATTTGTGAATAATTAATTATTGATTTATATGATAAGAAAATATTTATTTTATGTGGATATAATTGATGGATATATCTATTTTATGTGGTTATAATTGAAGGAATTAATGTTGAGGTATTTTTGTCGGAATGGAGGTATTAAAAATCAAATCACTGTTCTTGAGATATATTGTGTGAGTTATAATTTTTAATCCGACCATTGGATCGTTGTGATTTTTGGATATGTTATACATATATAAGTTGAGTATATGTCCACAAATTTTGAACCGTTAAAATGAACGATATGATTTGTTATGAATTTTAAGAGGTGGTCGATTAGGAAATTAGGTTTATAAATAATTTTGGTGGAAAATTCTAGAATTGAGTGGGCCCCACTTGTGGTTGGTAAAGAAATGTGCTGAATTTTATTTCAAATGTGGTGGGTGGCAATAGTAGCAGGTAAATCCATCAGTAAAGGTGTCAAGTCTGCCTTCTGTGCATAGCATTTTCCTATAAATAGGTGCTTAGGCTAGAATTGAAAATCACACCAGAAACATAACCTTTCTCTCTTTCTCTCTCGATATTATCGAGAGTATTTTGTGAGTATTTAGATACTTTGAGAGTTGCTATTCAGTACAAGTTTCATTCAGCATCATATTTGACATTTCATTCCAAAGTACTGTTTCTTTGAGGTAGGGGATGTTATTTTCTTCTTAGATGATATTATTTTCTTCAATATCATTATGTCGAAATATTGGTGAACTTTTTAATCAAATTTGAAACTTTTTGTGTCGGGGTTACTATTCACGATACTATGACTATTCACTTATCATTTACACTATTCAATTAGAAAAATGAAATTTTCTTCTTTTTCGTCTCCTCGGATGTCTTTTATGGTTACTATCTTTGATTGTATCCATATTTTGATCTTTATTCTAATTCACACTTGGTTATTATGGAGTATTATTGAATTTGGATAAACCAAAATACTTAATCCCTAATATTTGTCCTCATCGCCTCAATCGGATTCGTTTTTCAAAATATTTTTCATCATCCTCTCGGTCCTTAATGGTGATACTTGATGAATATCTTCGCCTATAAATAAGCAAAGATGTATGATTACTCGATGAATATCTTTGGCCCGTAATGCAAAGATGAATAGGTGTTGAGATGAACATGACCAATTGGTGATCTTAAATGAATATCTTTGGCCCGTAGTGCAAAAAGATGAATATTTGATGCAAGATGTATATTGATTGATGTTACAGGGATAAAATATTGATGATGGACTTTTAAATTCATAGATGATAGTAGATTTGATTCTCTACTTAACTCTTCTAATGAATTGTTGTTTCCACTGTAGTTGTTGATCTAAAACTTGTTGTCTATTGTATTTTATCAGATTTTTTCCCTGTTGAGGACTAATGATAATTTTTTATATATTATCTTAGTCATAATATTCTTTACTGGGCTAGTTGAGCTCACCCTTTTCCTTTTTGTTCCATTTTTCTTCTTAAGAGGTGAGAACATAGCAGGATCTAGTCGGGGTATGGAGTGATGGTTCTAGAAAGATGTTTTAGCAGTCCTCACTATTATTTCGTAAAAATAGTGTATGAATAATTGTAATGAGTACTTATTTGAGTGTGGATATTGTCTAGAAGACAATATTTGTATTTAAACTCACAGTATGTGTTGTCGTATTTTGCACGACAATTGTAATAATAAAGTTATAGTTATTTTCTGTACCATGTATTTGGCGACTCAGAATGGGTGATGTATACCTATTTTAGGGGCGTCACAGTTGGTATCAGAGCTTAGGGATATGGTCTCTGGCGGAGATCGGGGAATAGAACTAGGAGGGGAGAGACGAGTAAATCCTTCGCTAGTGTGTCCTACCTAAGCTTATTTGTTGGTTAGTCATAATATAGGGATATTATGTGACATGTTAATTTGTTTAATTAACCCCTGTTTTATGGCAGTTTTTAAGAATGGCAGCTGAGAACGTTAACAATGGAGTCTATGAGACTGTGGAACAACCTTTGATTAACAACCAAGAGAACGTGCAACAGGAAGGCAATATTCCTCCTGTAAACAACACTACCGAGCAAACGATGAATGATACGATGTTTAGAAGCTTGTTGCAGTTCATGCAAAATCAGACGAGGGAGACTCGTGTACAAAATACGGATGGAAATGATAAGAACGCATGTCTTTCACTGACCAAGCAGTTCAAGGAGTTGGGACCACCAGTTTGGGAAAGCAGACCAGATTAAGGAAAAACGTGGGTTAAGCAAATGACCAAGATATTCGATGTCTTGGGCTGCACGGAGGAACAGAAGGTTCCATTCGCCACCTTTATGTTTCGTGGTGAGGTAGATTACTGGTGGAAATCTGTGAAGCGTACCTAGCCAGCCGCACTCAACATGTCTTGGGAAAAATTTCAGAAACTGTTCAATGACAAGTACTTTCCTGAAAGTATTCGTCATATGAAGGAGGTAGAGTTTATTAGACTGGAACAAAACAACATGACGGTGTCCCAGTACGAGGCGAAGTTCACGGAGTTATCCAGGTTTACACCTCATTTGGTAGAAAATGAGGAACGTATGACGCGAATGTTTCTCAGAGGTTTAAAATATGAGATTCGACAATATCTTATCTCTCATAAATTTCCTTTATATTCAGATGTTGTAAACAGGGCTCAATTATTAGAGCGTGATAACGAGTATGTTCAACCGAGGGACCATAACCAGGGTCATACCGGTGACAGCAGTCATCAAAGCGATGATAACCAGTGAGGAAGGAAAAATATGGACAAAAGCGGTAACCACTCGGGTGGTCATCGTGGCCATGACAATAGGATAGGTGAGTCAAGTGGAAATTTTAAAAAGAGGAGATTCAACAATGACGGAAAGACATCAAAGACCAAAGACCAAAGACCAACAACAAATTCTAGGGGAGGAGAACGACCGCCAGTTAGATGCTACAGATGCGGAGAGGAGGGACACATAAGTCCAAACTGTTCACAGCCTTCCAAGGTGTGTTTCAATTGTGGAAAAGACGGTCACATAGCCCGATTTTGTCCGGTAGAAAAGTCAAGTCCAACTGGGATGGCGACACCAAAGGCGACTACAGACAAAACAAAGTCGGTGGTTCAAGGAAGGGCGTTTGACGTGACTGGCCAAAACGCGAGAAACCCAAACGAGGTGATCACGGGTAAGCTAATCTTGAACTCTTGCAAAGTTTATACCTTACTAGATACTGGTTCTACCCATTCTTTTATCTCTTCTGCTTGTGCTCAACGTTTAAACTTGACTCCGGAGAAATTGGACTTTAACTTATCTGTTGAAACTCCATTGGGTGAAACCTTCGTTACATCTACAGTTTATAAATCTTTCTTGATCCAAGTTGGCACAATCACATTACCTGTTGATCTTATTTCTTTAAAGATACTTGCATTTGATGTGATTTTAGGGATTAATTGGTTAACCACTCATCATGCCAAAATTGATTGTTTTTGTAAGGTTGTTAGTTTTCATATTCCTAACCAACCTGTTATACGAATTCAAGCAACTAAACCACTAAAATCAGTCACTATCATATCAAGCCATAAAGCTATTCGTTTATTGAGAAATGGATGTCAAGCTTTCTTAGCCCATATTATGGACTTGAACAAAAACACGTCAGATTTGAATAATATTCCTGTTGTTAATGAATTTCTTGATGTATTTCTTGAAGAACTTCCTGGTCTATCCCCGGAATGTGAAGTTGAATTCTTTATTGATCTTGAACCGGGTACAAAGCCCATTTCTAAAACCCCATATTGAATGGCTCCTATTGAACTTCAGGAGTTAAAAGTCCAACTACAGGAATTGTTAGACATCGGTTTCATTCATCCTAGTACATCACCTTGGGGTGCTCCTATTTTATTTGTAAAGAAGAAAGACGGAAGTATACGACTTTGTATTGACTACCGAGAATTAAACCATGTCACCATCAAGAATAGGTATCCACTACCTCGCATTGATGACCTGTTTGACCAGTTGCAAGGAGCACAATACTTTTCAAAGATCGATCTTCGTTCGGATATCATTCAGCTGAAGATTAAAACTGAGGATATTCCAAAGACTGCCTTTAGAACTCGGTACGGGCATTATGAATTCTTAGTCATATCTTTTGAATTGACTAATTCTCCTGCTGCTTTCATGGATATGATGAACCGTGTATTCAAGGAATATTTGGATCAGTTCGTTGTTGTCTTTATTGATGACATCTTCATCTATTCCAAAAGCCGTGAAGATCATGAGCACCATTTGAAGCTGGCACTTCAAAGACTTCGTGACAACAAGCTATATGCCAAGCTGAAGAAATGCGAGTTCTGGCTTAAGGAAGTAGCATTCCTTGGGCACGTGGTGTCAAAACATGGAGTATCTGTTGACCCGGCAAAGATTGAAGCAATCCAAAGTTGGGAGCAGCCGAAGTCGGTGACCGAAGTGTGTAGCTTTTTGGGCTTAGCTGGTTACTATCGAAGATTCGTGGAAGGATTTTCTCGAATCGCTACTCCGTTAACTCAGCTGACTCGGAAAGATGCAAAATTCGTGTGGAGCGAGGAATGCGAGAAGAGTTTCCAAGAGTTCAAGAGAAGACTCATTTCGGCACCTGTTCTAACAATACCATCTGGTTCGGATGGATTTGTTATCTACAGCGATGTTTCAGGCAAAGGGTTAGGATGTGTTCTCATGCAACATGGGAAAGTCATAGCCTATGCCTTGCGACAACTCAAAGAGTATGAGAGGAATTATCCTACTCATGATCTGGAGTTTGCAGCAGTCGTTTTTGCGTTAAAAATCTGGAGACACTACTTGTATGGGGAGAAAGTGGAGATTTATACGGATCATAAAAGCCTCAAATATTTCTTCACCCAAAAGGAACTCAACATGCGGTAATGACGTTGGCTCGAGTTGTTGAAAGATTACGACCATAGCATTCAATATCATCCTGGAAAAGCAAATGTGTAGCTGATGCATTGAGTAGAAGATCGTATGCGGGTACGAGTGCGATGTTAACACAAAGACCCATTTTGTACGACTTACAAAGGATGGAGATAGAGTTAAAGACTCCAGGAACCCACATGATGATGGCAAATATACGAGTAGAACCGACTTTAATTGTGATGCCCCCAAAATAGGTATACATCACCCATTCTAAGTTGTCAATACATGGTACAGAAACAATTACAACTTTATTAATACAACAATAAAACTGTGAGTTTAAATACAAATATTATCTTCTAGACAATATCTATACCCAAATAAATTCTCATCACAATTATTTATACATTATTTTATAAAAATGGTGAGGACTACTAAACAACTCTCTCTATAACTATCATTTCATACCCCGACTCGTACTCGCTACAATCTCGCCTCTTGAGAAGAAAAATGAAACAAAAAGAAAAAGGGTGAGCTCAACTAGCCTAGTAAAGAACATTATGACTAAGATAATATAAAACAAATTATCGTTAGTCTTCAACAGGGAAAAATCTGATAGAATATAATAAACAACAAGTTTTAGATCAATATTCGCAATGAAAAAAATAATAATTCATAGAAGAGTTACGTAGAGAATGAAATCTACTAGTATCTATGAATTTAACAAATCCATCAACAAAGATTTTTATCCCCGTAACATCAATCAATGCACATCTTGAATCATATATTCATCTTGCACCACCAAAGCCAAAGATATTTATCGATTGGTCATGTTCATCTCAACACACATGTTCATCTTTGCACTACTACCAAAGATATTCATAATAAAATCAACCATCTTTGCACTACAGCCAAAGATATTCAAGAATATCATCATTTAGGACCGAGGATGATGAAAAATATTTTTAAAGAAAAGCGAATCCAAAGGAAACAAAAGAACAAATACTAAGGATTCGTACTTTTAAACAATCCGAGTTCAAAAATACTTCATAAATAATCATACTGAAGTAAAATTCAAGAATGATCAAAACATGGATACAAACAAAGCTAGTATCCATAATAGATATTTTGGACGAAAAGGAAAAATTTTATTTTTCGATGAATAGTGCCGTATTTGTGAATAGTGCCGTATACGTGAATAGTAACCCCGATACAAAAAGTTTCAAATTTGATTAAAAGTTCAAACCAATATTTCGGCATAATGATATTGAAGAAAATAATATCATTTTAAAAAAATAATATCCCTTACCTCGAAAGAATAGTACTTATGGCTGGACTACTGAATAAAGTGTTGAAGAAACTTACACCATATAGCAACACTCAAAGTATCAAAATACTCATAAGAATACGCTCAATATATAGATAGAGAAAGAGAGAGAAAACTTCAGTTTCTGGTGTAATTTTCAATTCTAACCTAAGCACCCTATTTATAGGAAAATGCTTAGAACACCAAAGCGTAAAATTTAATAAAATATTATAATAATTACAAAATTTTCCTCACGCCCACTTTTACTAATTGAACTCAAAGACTTTGCACATGTTTGTGTAGCCCACCAAACACAAAAAACGTTTTTCTTGTTTAAATTATTTTAAACTTCCAAAAATCAATTATTTCAGAATTTCGAAACTTCAATAATTCATAATAAATAGCCCTTTTATCAGAAAAATTCGAACCACATGTCCTTTCCATAGAAAATTTCATTTTCTACAACTTTGTAAGTTTAAGTTTTTTCAAATTCTAAACAGAAATTGACCGAAATCCACAAACGAGCAATTTTATAAAGCTATAATCAAATTTCATCAAGAATGAGGTCCACAAACATGAAAAACATGTTTTAAATATTTTAGTAACAAAAAATACTCCTCCTCCTCATATACTCATATATCCTACATTCATTGTAAAAATATCACCATTATTATATTATTAAAAATATAATAATATATTTAAATGAATTATTTTATCGTAAAAAGATAAAATATTTATTTTCACATTAAAAATTTTCTCTATCTATATCCACATAAAATTAATATTTTCCTCATCATATAAATCAATAATTAATTATTCACATATAATATTACAGAATCACAATATCGACAACTGCATGGGTTAAGGGATAGAGGGGCTTTCAATAAGGATTTCTCCTTCCTGGCGCGCAATTAGATGACCTAACCTCTCCTTAGACTGAACTTTCTAGACATTGCGAACAATGTTATCCAATAATATTATTCAGATAATATGAATTATTACTCCGATAATGGAAAATACTGTGTAATGACAATTATTGAAACAACAGTAATATAAAATATCAATGCAGCAATTATTGAATCAATAAAATAAAATATTGAACAGTAATTACTGTAAAAATTATTGAGTAGTGTCTTCTTACGTAAGAATCAATAATTGGTGCAATATCACAGTGTCTTCTTGTGTTTTAACCACCGAGTATTTCAAGATAATCAGAATAACTACGCTAGTTATTTATAACTAACTTATTCTTGTCGTTTTCTTCATCCAATCACTTTCCGTTATGGGGCCCACACAAGGCTGCACCGTCGTACAAATTTTCCCCGACAGCAAGAATATTCCACGACCAAACGAATATTCCACAACAACAATGAATATTTTATAACCACTTGCTTATTTGAAATATTTACGCATTTTTACCCATAACTAACCACATTAATCAAATCAACCCTTACTATTTCAAAATAATAAATAGAGGAATTTAAATTTCATTTATTAATAATTTGGGGTCTTACATTAATCGATAAAGTTAAAGCTGCTCAAGCCACAGACCTAGAGATGTATGTATGAAGACGAAAGTGCAAGAAGGTGCTATTCCGGAGGCAAGAATCGATGAAGAAGGAATACTTCGAGTCAACTCCAGACTTTGCGTTCCTAACGATTCTGACCGATCTTAGACATACATTTTGGTGGAGCAATATGAAGAAAGAGATCGCGGAGTTTATCTCGAGGTGTTTAACTTTTCAACGTGTAAAGGCGAAGCATCAAGTGCCAAAGGGTCCATTGCAACCACTTGAGATTCCAAAATGGAAGTGGGAACACATTACTATGGATTTCGTTACAGGTCTTCCCAAGGTTTCTCAAGGTATAGATGCGATTTGGGTTATTGTTGATAGATTAACCAAGTCGGCTCATTTCTTGCCTATACGTGAGACTTATTCCCTTGAACGTCTTGCTAGTATGTATGTGAATGATATTGTGAGATTGCATGGCATGCCTGTATCCATAGTTTTGGATCGTGACCCAAGATTCACTTCACGATTTTGGGTTAGCTTGCAAAAAGCTATGGGCACGGATTTACGATTCAGTTCGGCATACCATCCTTAAAAGGACGGATAATCAGAAAGGATTATTCAAACCCTTGAAGATCTATTAAGACTCTGTGTCCTAGATTTTAAATGAAGATGGGATAAGTACTTGCCACTGGTGGAATTCTCCTACAACAACAGTTATCAAGCAAGTATAGGCATGGCTCCATTCGAAGCGTTATATGGACCAAAGTGTCTTTCTCCAGTATGCTGGGACGAGGTGGGAGAAGCAATATTGTTGGGACCAGAATTAGTATGCATGACTACAGAAAAGATTCAAATGATCTGGCAACGTATAAAGGCCTCACAAGATAGAAAAAAGATTTATGCTAATCTTCATCGAAAGGACGTCGAGTTTAATATTGGAGATCATGTATTGTTACGTATTGCTCCATGGAAGGGAGTCATAAGATTTGGGAAGAGAGGAAAGCTCAATCCACGATTTGTTGGTCCATTTGAGATTCTTGACCGAATAGGAAATGTAGTCTATAGACTCGCATTACCTCCAAGTATGTCTCGTGTTCATAATGTTTTTCACATATCTATGCTTCGTAAATATGTGAAAGACCCAAACCACATTATTGCGTTGGAACCAGACGAGATAGCCGAAGATTAAACGTACGAGGAGGCACCTATTAAGATATTGGATAGGAAAGAGAATATCCTACGAACAAAGGTTATACCACAAGTTAAGGTTTTGTGGAGGAACCATGCTATTGAGGAAATGACTTGGGAGTTGGAATTGGAAATGAAAGCGAGGTACCCTCACCTTTTCAAAACACTAGGTGCGTACGTCAATTTCGAGGATGAAATTTCATAAGGAGGGGAGGTTGTAAGACCTCAACTTATTATGAATAAGATTAAATTTTTGTTATTTATTATCTTGAAATAAGTAGGAATTAATTTGATATAATACTTTATTTATGGGTGAAATGTGCAAATTTTACAAAATAAGCAAGTGGTTATAAAATATTCATTTTTGTCGAGGAATATTCGTTTGGCCGTGGAATATTCTTGTTTTCGGAGAATATTCGTACGATGGCTGTGACCATTCATGGGCCTCATAATGTAATAACCGCTTCGGATGAAGAAAATGACAAGTTTGAGTTTTTATAAATAATCTACAGTAGTTGTTACTGCTAACATTGTTGGAATACCCGTGGTTAAAATACGATAATACGCGTGGTTGCATAAAGAGCACACCGGTAGTGCATGTATTTTTGAATTATTGATTCTTACGTAAGAAGGCACTACTCAATAATTGTTACAGTAATTACCTTTCAATATTTTATTTTATTAATTCAATAATTGATGCATTGATATTTTATATTATTGTTATTTCAATAATTGTCACTACACAGTATTTCCCATTATCAGATCAATAATTCATATTATTTGAATAATATTATTAGATAACATTATTGGCAATATCTAGAAAGTTCTGTCTAAGGAGAGGTTTGGTCACCTAATTGCGCGCCAGTAAGGAGAAATCCTTATCGGAAAGCCCCCTCTTTCCTAGGAACGGTACTGGTTGTCATAATTGTGATTCTGTAATATTATTTGTGAATAATTAATTATCGATTTATATGATAAGAAAATATATATTTTATGTGGATATAATTGATGGATATATCTATTTTATGTGGTTATAATTGAAGGAATTAATGTTGAGGTATTTTTGTCGGAATGGAGGTATTAAAAATCAAATCACTGTTCTTGAGATATATTGCGTAAGTTATAATTTTTAATCCGACCATTGGATCGTTGTGATTTTTGGATATGTTATACATATATAAGTTGAGTATATGTCCACAAATTTTGAACCGTTAAAAATGAACGTATGATTTGTTATGAATTTTAAGAGGTGGCTGATTCGGAAATTAGGTTTATAAATAATTTTGGTGGAAAATTCTAGAATTGAGTGGGCCCCACTTGTGGTTGGTAAAGAAATGTGCTGAATTTTATTTCAAATGTGGTGGGTGGAAATAGTAGCAGGTAAAGCCATCAGGTAGCAGGTCAAGTCTGCTTCGGCGTGCTAGCATTTTCCTATAAATAGGTGCTTAGGCTAGAATTGAAAATCACACCAGAAACATAACCTTTCTCTCTTTCTCTCTCGATATTATCGAGAGTATTTTGTGAGTATTTAGATACTTTGAGAGTTGCTATTCAGTACAAGTTTCATTCAGCATCATATTTGACATTTCATTCCAAAGTACTGTTTCTTTGAGGTAGGGGATGTTATTTTCTTCTTAGATGATATTATTTTCTTCAATATCATTATGTCGAAATATTGGTGAACTTTTTAATCAAATTTGAAACTTTTTGTGTCGGGGTTACTATTCACGTATACGGCACTATTCACGAATACGACACTATTCACCGAAAAATGAAATTTTCTTCTTTTTCGTCTCAGATGTCTTTTATGGTTACTATCTTTGATTGTATCCATATTTTGATCTTTATTCTAATTCACACTTGGTTATTATGGAGTATTATTGAATTTGGATAAACCAAAATACGAATCCCTAATATTTGTCCTTCTGTCTCACTGGATTCGTTCTCTAAAATATTTTTCATCATCCTCAGTCCTTAATGGTGATACTTGATGAATATCTTTGGCCTATAGCGCAAAGATGTATGATTACCTGATGAATATCTTTGGCCCGTAATGCAAAGATGAATAGGTGTTGAGATGAACATGACCAACTGGTGATACAAATGAATATCTTTGGCCCGTAGTGCAAAGATGAATATTTGATGCAAGATGTATATTGATTGATGTTACAGGGATAAAATATTGATGATGGACTTTTAAATTCATAGATGATAGTAGATTTGATTCTCTACTTAACTCTTCTAATGAATTGTTGTTTCCACTGTAGTTGTTGATCTAAAACTTGTTGTCTATTGTATTTTATCAGATTTTTTCCCTGTTGAGGACTAATGATAATTTTTTATATATTATCTTAGTCATAATATTCTTTACTGGGCTAGTTGAGCTCACCCTTTTCCTTTTTTTCCATTTTTCTTCTTAAGAGGTGGAGAACATAGCAGGATCTAGTCGGGGTATGGAGTGATGGTTCTAGAAAGATGTTTTAGCAGTCCTCACTATTTCTGTAAAATAGTGTATGAATAATTGTAATGAGTACTTATTTGAGTGTGGATATTGTCTAGAAGACAATATTTGTATTTAAACTCACAGTATGTGTTGTCGTATTTTGCACGACAATTGTAATAATAAAGTTATAGTTATTTTCTGTACCATGTATTTGGCGACTCAGAATGGGTGATGTATACCTATTTTAGGGGCGTCACATGATGAATGTGAAGAAGAAGGTTCAAGAGGGCGTTATTCTACAAGTAAGAATCGATAAAGAGAGGAAATCTCAACCCTTGATTTTTTTGGCCCATTTTAAATCCTCGATTAAGTAGGAACTGTAGCTTATAGACTCATTTTACCGCCAAGTATGTCACGTGTTCATAACATTTTTCACGTATCGATGTTATGTAAATATGTGGACGACCCAAACCACGTTATTAAATTAGAACTAGACGAGATAGCAGAAGATTTAACGTATGAGGAGATACGTGTTAAAATCTTGGATAAGAAGGATCGTATTCAACACTCAAAGGTTATACCTCAAGAGTTAGAATCTGAAATGAAGTCAAGGTATCCTCATCCCTTCGGCATACCAGGTACGTACGTAAATTTCAAAATATTCACGAGATTGTGAGACCCCAAATTTTATGAATAAAGATTTAAATTTCTCGAAATATTTTTTTTTGAATATTATGGTGTGGATTTGATATAATGTTATAGTTGTGGTAATATTTATAAATTTTGAAAAGTATGCAAGTTGTTGTATAATATTCGATTGTTCGGGGAATATTCTTTTTTTCGGGGAATATCCGTACGACGGTACAATCATTGGTGGACCCCACAACGGAATTATTGTCGAATTGAGAAAAATGACAAAAATATTTTTATGAAAATAACGGCGGAAGTTTTACCATTAAAACTGTTGAACTACTCGGTAGTAAAAGTACAATAATACGCGTGGTTGCATAGTAGCACACGGTATTGGTTATTGATGCTTACGTGACAATTCACTCAGTTATACTCAATTATTGCTACAGTAATTGTTGCATCATATCTCTCATATTATTGATTCGATTATTGTCACAGTAGCATCTGCATAATATGCTATAGTATTAAATAAATAATTGAAATGACAAAGTTATTCATATTATTAAATTGCAATATTTACAATGTCTAGAAGTTCTGTCAAGGAGAGGTTTTGTCATCTAATTGCGCGCCAATAAGGAGAAATCCTTATCGAAAAGCCCCCTCTTTCCTGGGAACGACCTAGTTGTTAAATATCGTGAGTTGTAATATTAATGATGAATAATTTCGTGTTGATTAAAGATGAATTTGATAGTTTTATTGTGTTGATATTATTTGTGTTAGTTGAAATAGACATTTATTTTTATTTCGATAATAATTGATGTCTGGAGGTTATATTGTTCAATCGGGTATTCGGGGCACTTTTTGTGTCGGAGTACTATTTATGAGTTACTATTCACGGGTTACTATTCACCCAAATTACTATTCACTCTAGTATTGTTCACTCGGGTATTTAGGACACTTTTCGTGTCGGAGTACTATTCACGAGTTACTATTCATGGGTTACTATTCACCCAAATTACTATTCACTCTAGTATTGTTCACTCGGATATTTGGGACACTTTTCGTGTCGGGGTACTATTCACGGGGTACTATTCTCGAAGTACTATTCACGGGGTACTATTCACCCGAAAAATATATTTATTTTCGGTCCAAATCATTTTTTGGTACAATATTATTCCATGAGGAGATGTGCTAATTTTTTAGACCGTTGGTTGAAATTATAATAGTAAATCAATATGGATCGCTGGTTTAAAGTTTTAAATTGTAAATCAATATGGATCGCTGGTTTAAAATTTTAATAGTGAATCAGTATGGACCGTTGCTTTAAGTTTTAATAGTAAATCAATATGGACCATCCGTTTAAAAGTAAATCAATCTGGACCGTTCATGAATTAGTTACTATTCAGTCCATTCTCCTATAAATAGAAGCTCATTCCTTCATTATTTTATGCATTTAATTCTTTGAAACTCTAGAGAGAGAAATTATAGAGAAAGAAGAAGAGAAGTCTGCTACCTTTCTATTCCAGTATCCAGCTTTATTCTAAGGTAAGGGGTATTATTTCTTTCTTATTAATGAAGAGAACTTCTATTATTCCATTCTTTATTATTATGTTGGAATAACTTTTTGTTATCTAAATACCGCATACATGGTGAAATTCTTACATTATTCCATTCTTTATTATTATGTTGGAATAACCTATTTATGCGAAGTACCGCATACATGGTGAAATTCTTCTATTATTCCGTTCATTATTATTATGTCGGAATATCATGTCTGCGTATCGCTTACGCTTTGATCCGGCAGTTCCATTATTTATTATTTTGTCGGAATATCACATGCGTGCGTTTACGCCGGACTGGTTCCATTATTTATTATTCTATCGGAATATCATGTATGCGTGTTTACGGTGGACTGGTTCCATTATTTATTATTCGTCGTAATATCTTGTCTGCGTATTACGTACTGCGCTCGGTTCCATTACTTATTATTATGTTGGAATAACACATGCATGCGGTCTATTGCATGCATGGTGAATTTCGTTGTTATTCCATTCTTTATTATTCTCGTTGAATATATCGCTTGCAATGCTTACGCTGCATTGGATTCCATTATTTATTATTCTATTGGGAATAACTTTCGTCTGTGTAGTCTATCGCGCATGGTGAATCCTTACATTATTCCATTCTTTATTATTTCGTTGGAATAACTTTGCTCACGTGGATTACCTCATGACGGTGAAAATCCATTTGCAGTTTCGTAATTTTTCTGACCCTCAAAAATTTCTAGAAAGTCATAATATAAGCATTGAACTGTTGATTATGATGAAAGTCATAATAAAAGCATTGGACTGATGAAAATCATGGGTATATGTAGTATTAGTAAGTGTTATGATGAGTTATGTTGGTTATTATGTGAAAACATGAAAGTTTCTTAGAAATCACAAAGGGTTGAAAAATCAGATTTTGGTGAAAATGGAACATGAAATTCAATTGACCATATCTCCTATTATATTTTGAATTTTTGAGTTTTGTCAAGTTCTAGAGTTAGACCTATGAGTTTTCTAACTTATCCAAGTGGAATCACTGGAAAAGGTGTTGTAAATTTTCGTGTGGACTGATTTTAGCAAAGGAGCCAAAAACTGCAAAATACCAAAAAGCTACTGCCCAGAAATTTAAAAGGGATGTTTCGGGCACTTAATTTATGAGAAAAATTCCGGCCTTTTGAGACATGGAAATATATGGTATAAAGTATCTCCTGTCCAAAAATGAGCTCATTCCAACTTAAAATGAGCAAGTTATGACTATTTCAATATTTAGGTTTTTCCGACGAAAAACGCTATAATCGGAGTTCTATAACTCCGATGACCATGAAATTTAAACTGGAAGCTCACGTTAACATGTGTAAGATCCTGCCAAGATTTGGAAATTTCTGGAGTTAAACTTGAGGTAACTAATTTCTTAAGGAATTAATTAGAAATTGATTTTTGAAAATAGTAAATGAATTTTAAAATTCGAGAAAAATATATGTTCAATATGGGACTATATTTCGCTAAATCATGGAAAAGAAATATTTTTGGGACTGATTTGATATTTTTCATGAAAATAAGCTAGTTATAAGTAAATAAGTTAAATATGTTATGTGAAGTAACAAAATTGGAAAATAGGATTTTATGGCTTGAAAATCCTGTATAGGGTATATGCAGATTTTTGATGAGGGATTTGATCGGTGGTGATGAAATCTTATGAGTATGGCATTCCTGAATGATTAAATGCATTATTTGGTAAAGTGTAAACAATTGAAATAAATTGTTTATAAGTTTAAGAAGTGATTAAAATATTGTTATAATATTAATAATATTAGATTATGAGTTTATTAAGTAATTGATAATATTTGGATAAATTTAAAGTCTTTAATATTTATCCTTGTTTTTGTTTGATTAATGCTTATATCATTGTCATCATTCTCATGTTTATATTGTGATAAAAGTCATCTTTGACTTACGTGCATAGATGGACTTGGGGTGATTATGATCAGGGATTATTCAGTATAGTCATGACCGTAATGTGATGAATGATGTGGTAAAAATCCTCAGTGGCATGTAGTGCATTGATAAACAGTTTTTTGGTATGATTATGACCAGGGATTATTCGGTATAGTCATGACCATTGATGATTTAATAAATATCCTTGTCCCGTAGTGCAGGGATGATTCGATGATGTGGTTTATTTATTAAGTTGAGTCTCAGCGATGAAAATTGATGAAAACATTTTAAATCATAGAAGATAGTAGATTTTATTCTCTATTTGACTCTTCTAATGGATTGCTTATTCCGCTGCAGTTAAACTTGATGTCTATTGTATTTTATCAGTTTAACATTGTTGAAGACTATTGATAATTTATTCTATATTATCTTAGTCATAATATTTCTTACTGGGCTAGTTGAGCTCACCCTTTCTTTCACTGTTCTCTTCAGGAAATGAGAATATAGTTGGGACGAGTCGAAAAACGGAGTGACGGTCCAGATGATAGCATTAGTAGTCCTCACTATTCTGTTAAATAGTGTGACAATAAATGTAATGAGGAATCCTTTGAGTGTGGATATTGTCTAGATGACAATATTCCTATTAAAACTCTCGATTTATGTATTGTCATTATATTACGACGGTTGTATAATGAAGTTTGTATTTGTATTACGTACCATGTATTTGGCGACTCAAGATGGGTGATGTATACCTATTTTGGGGGCGTCACACCATCTCCCAAATTCTAATTACAATTCATTCCTATTTAGGCATCTTCTTGCACAGAGATGGTCTCAAAGAAAATACAGCACAGAGATAGCCTAAATGTTAAATCATTTAGGCTTTCTGGAAATGATTGAAGGCTTTGCAGAAAATACAGCTCATTTCAAGGGAAGGGTTTCCAAAAGCTAGCCAAAGGCATACATTAGCTCAATACCAATACTTTTCAGTTTTCAAAGTTCAAATGTGACATTAATCCAACAAAGTAAAATAATAGCTTTAAAGTACTAAAGTTCCAACAGATATTAAGCTCAACTATACCAAACACAAATGTGAGTTATCTCAAATATACCACAAAAGCATAACCTTTCAAGACCCAGATGTTCATCCAAGCCTCCGATATCTGAATCATAAATAAACAACCATCTGACTCCAACAAATACACTCGATTTCCAGTCCCACAACTTAATTCATTGTACTTTTGTGTCAACAAATTGCAAGCCAAACCCACAAGAGTAGTTTCACCAACTGGATAAAATCGAGTAACGGGTCTTTCTCTACTTTTAGGAAGTAACTTATACTCTTTAGTCATGGGATTACAAGCATAATAAACACCCTTATCAAGAATGCTTGAGCAACATAACAATCCATTACAAGATGCTCTAACTTTCACCCTATCCTTAATAAAATCCAACGAAAATTCAGATA
The DNA here is from genome assembly GCA_020205605.1 of Panax ginseng. Classification (NCBI taxonomy): domain Eukaryota; kingdom Viridiplantae; phylum Streptophyta; class Magnoliopsida; order Apiales; family Araliaceae; genus Panax; species Panax ginseng. Next base: position 136,857,487 of record CM035128.1, read on the forward strand.
CACCCCTAAAATTATCAACACAAATTAAACTTGATGCGAGTGTGATGACTCGGTAACCTCTATCAAGTACCATAGGATTTCTAACAGACATTTCATTGTACACTTGTATAAAATATTTATCCGATACCAATTTGTACCACAATTTACAAACACACTTAGCTCGAGCGAGGATTTCATAGGCAATCTAGTAAGAATTTGAAGAATAACTTCATCCATCGGGAAAAACCCATACTTTAAATAGGGTAGATTCATCGACGATTACTAGAAAGAACCAAAAAGTGCTACATAATCAAAAGAATGATCGAGAAATAAACTACAGATTCCATCTCATTTGTGAAAACCCGTGAAACGTCGATCTCCAATCAATCACGATTCACAAGAGGAAAATAAATATGGAATTTTGCAAGATCAAGGAAATGATACCCACAGATCGTAAATGAAATGCAACCAAAAAGCAACCTCATATTCATATCCTAAATTGAGGGAAGAGAAATAGTACCGCGTTCTAAAAGTACAAATAAAGGAAGAATAAAGGAAAGGGACGGTTTGTAAAGAAATGGCTTACCGTTTTGTGAAGATTTGGACTTCCGATTTGTGAGGGAATCGATTCTAGGGCACGATTCTATTGCTTCCGATTTGTGAAGATTCTAGGGCTTCCGATTTGTGAAGATTTGATTTGTTTTTTACTCTATCGTTCGCTCTGAAATTTGGAGAAGGAAGTGCAAGGAAGGAAGTCTGAGGAGAGAGGAGGTGATATGTATTTTTGTCTACGGTGTTTTTTATTTTAAGGTTTTGTAAATGGGACCCACAAGAAGAAGCCATGAAATATTGAATAAAGAGAGTTCAGAGTTGGCGAGACCATACATTTTTTTAAGTCCGTTCTGAAGTTTGTCTATAGAGTCCGCCTAAGAACTTGACTATATATAGAGTCCGCCTAAGAACCTGACTATATATATATATATGTATGTATGTATATTATGTTCTACTTTGTTGATACTAACTTAAAAACATCAAAAGCGCAATCCCCTTTACATATTCATTTATTTCAAAAAAAAATTATCCAAATATAGTGGCGAACCTAGGCACGAGGCAGGGGGCACTTGCCTCCTGAAATTTTAGGGGGGTAGGGGGTCAATATAAAAAAAAATATTTGAGGGGTGTTAAATGAAATTGTTATGTTTGATATTCCCTCCGTCCTTTAATATAAGTCGTTTTAGAGGTGTACACAAGTATTAAAAAAATGATTGTATAACATTAAATATAATATCTATTGTATATATTTTCCTTGTATTAAAAAAAGAGAGCGTTATTTATTAGACAAAAAATAGTGAGAGAACTAAAGATATATTTAATATTTAGAGTAATATTAAAAACTAAAAAATTAATACTTACTTGAAATCTTCAAACCACCTGTATTAAGGGACAAAAATAATTATCTAAAATAACTTATATTAAGGGACAGAGAGAGTATAAAAAATTATTAAAATAAAGTCTAAAAATAAGGGATACTGACTATAAGTATTCAGGGGATAATGAGATTGGTCTTAACACATTCCTCAAATAATTTTTTTTCATTTTTTTCATTTGGTCCATTTTTTTTTCGTTTTTTTTTTTGACAAATGATAAATATAGGTTAAATTGAAGATATACAAAAAATTATTATTTAAATATATTTGTTTCTATTTATAAAAAAAATTGTGCTTTTTATTGTTTTAAAATATTTTTAGTTGATTTAAGTATTAAAAAATATAAATAAATAATTATATTTTGATTTAAAATATCAACTAAGATATACATGATTATATTTTATAAAATGATATTTTTTTCTCTTTAACATTTTTTTCAAAATTACCCCCTAAATTGTGAAGCTGGATCTGCACATGTCGAAATCTAACAACTAAAGGGGGGGGTCTTGTTTATTGCGCGCCTCAATCTTTTGACCTTTTACGTGTTCATGATCGATAGAAAAGCCACAGTCGGCCACGCTATAAAATAATTATATATATCTTATATATTTCATATATTCTATAGAGAAAGGTTCATAACTACATTTATACTAAAGTTCTTAAAATCAGGATCCTGTCAAGGATTGTTTTGAGATTTATAGAATCAGATCGTAAAATTGAATTGTAGAATCGTAAAATTTTATAAAATTAAATATAAATTATTTTAATATGAGAATGTAGTTTAAATACGCAATATTTATTATAATATTATTTTATATCTGTATCATATCATATTTAAATTATTAGAGAAGATTAAAGTATAAATTCTCACATTAATTGTTACATTTTAGTAGAATTCGGCCATAACTTTTATATAAAATAGATTTTTTTATTATATTTATAAATATATATAATCAATAAACTTAATACTTGTAAAAATCGATTACTAATTTCACATTTATCAAGTGGTAAGTGTCAAACAAGGCTAATTACATACTTAAAACTAATTCAACTAATGAAAAAGCATATAGTAGCAATATTTCAGATCAAATGCATCTATAGGGAGTATAGGCTATACATATTAAATTAAAAGTTTAGAACTTTAGAAATTGTGAGTTTAAAAGTTTTTGATTTAGTTAAGTCATTTGTATAAGTCAAAAAGAGCAAAAATTATATACTTTTAGGATCGTATGATTCCCACACCAATCTTACGATCCTATCCACACGATCCTATGTATAATTGCGATTCTAATCCAATTTGTTTTCTATGGGATCGCGATCCTATGTAGTCCTACAATCTGAATCGGGATTTTAACAACCGTGATTTATACAAACAAAGTACTCTTTTGATACATCTCTTATTATTCAAAATTTGATCAAATGATTGCAGACACTTGAAATTTTGTTTTCTTGTTACTAATTATACAGGAGGGCAAAAGCGTCTTTTTCACACTCTAAAAATAACCCTGAAGGACCACAACATCAAATCTAACCACGAAGACATCCCCGTAAAACATCAAATTAACCTTGGAGATCAACCCTAAGAAAAAGAAAAGTTGGCAGCAATCAAACCTGGAGACAGCCCCGAATGACAGCCGAAAGACCCATCAACCCTAGAGACAACCCTCGGAAGGGAAAAACGGTCATTTTAACAATTCAACTTCAACAACCCTAATAAAACTGTAAATAGGGTCACAAAGAGCAATCACAAAGACTTCTTGAGCACAAACTACATAAAAGCAAACTAAGCGGACCCGCCTACGAAAAATCCTAAGATGTCATTTCTATCATGGACAAATTTTTTGTCACGCACAAAATTTTGTCACAATTTGTTAATTAATAATTACGAAATTCATAATCGTCACTAAAACTTTTGCTTTTGTGACGACCTCTAATTTTGTTACTATTAATCATTTATATCGTCACTAATTTACACATTTGATGACGATTAACAAAAATTCGTCACAAGTAATTTTGGAGGTAGAAACATACATAATAGTTTGTCATTAATTATTTATAAATTTTAGTGACAATGTGCTTTCGTCACTAATGTTCACATTTAGTGACGTCAAATACAAATTCATCACAATTTTATATGGAGGCAAAAATTTTCTGAAATTTTTTGGAGGAAAATTTTTTAAAGACGAAAAAATAATAATTTATGACAATTTGTATTGTCATAAATACTAATTTTATATGACGAGATAATAGTTTGTCACTAATTAGATGAGTAGATAAGTGACAAAAATGGTTCGTCATAAATTCTTATATTTAGTGACAAAGTACATAATATTGTCACAATTTTATTTGGAGACAAAATTTTTCTGAAAAATTTTGGAGGAAAATTTTTTAAAGACGAAAAAGTAATAATTTATGATAATTTGTATTGTCATAAATACCAATTTTATATGACGAGATAATAGTGCGTCCCTAATTAGATGCGTGGATAAGTGACAAAAGTGGCTCGTCATAAATTCTTATGTTTAGTGACAAAGTACGTAATATCGTCACAATTTGATTTGGAGGCAAAAAAATTTAAGAAATTTTGGAGGCAAATTTTGTAAAAACGAAAAATTAATAAATTATAACAATTTTTATTGTCACAAATACAAATTTTATATGACGAGATAATAGTGCGTCGCTAATTAGATGAGTGGATAAGTGACAATACTGGTTCGTCATAAATTCTTATATTTAGTGACAAAGTATGCAATGATGTCATATTTTTATATGGAGGCAAAAAATTTCCCAAACAAACTTGTATCCAAACGACAGCGTCCTTAGGTCTTTCTTTTATCATCAAGCGACCTCCATTTTGTCAAGAACCTCCATTATCAATTTTCAATAATCTCAATTTGAAGGCAGAAATTATTTGACATTTTATGTATGTTTCTATATTTTGATTTGAATTGATTAGTAGTTGTTCTAATTGAACAATTACGATTTTGAAATGATTTCATGTTATTGTTGTTGATGGTTGTTATTGTTGTTGATGATCTTGTATATTTTTGATAATCTAAATCACTATTTAGTTTAAAATTTTGACGAACACTACAAAAAAATGGACATTTGGCAACGATTTTTCAGGTAACGACTTATAAAGTCGTTGCCAAAAATGCATATAGCAACAAAATTTGTCATTCGTTGCAGTTTGTGAAAGCCTTTCATTTTTCATAACGAAATTCATAGGTCGTTGCAAAATTTTGTTGCCAAATCGTTGGTGAAACCCCCCCCCCGTATTTACTTTTTTTTTTTTGTTGCCGATGAGATTTGTCAGGATTTGTAGTCCCCCGAACTGTAAGCTGTTAAAAATTCCATTGATTAATAACAAAAAAAAAATCCAATAATTATTTACATACATACATACATATATATATATATATATATATATATATATATATACACACACACACACACACACACGGCTGTTATAGTGACAGTTTTGTCCGTCGCTATATCATAGAAAGTTGGTTTTCTATGCTATAGCGGACGAAAAAAAATCATCACTATAAATTTGATTCGATTTTAGTTAAATTGCCTATGGTTCGCTAGAGAGAGTCGAGCTATAGATTGGAAAGCAGGATAGCAGTCTTCTGCTACCTCCATCCGAAAGACAGTAATCTTTGTGAAGTGGGTAACAACCAAAATATATATATATATATATATATATATATATACACACACACACACACACACACACACACACACATGTTATAGTGACAGTTTTGTCCGTCGCTATATCATAGAAAGTTGGTTTTCTATGCTATAGCGACGGAAAAAACCGTCACTATAGCTGGTTCGTTTTTAGTTCGTTGCCTATGGTTCGCTAAAGAGAGTCGAGCTATATATTGGAAAGCTGGATAGCAATCTTCTGCTACCTCCATCCGAAAGACAGTAATCTTTGTGAAGTGGGTAACAACCAAAATACAGATTATAACGTCATTCTTTTCGTGGTTGATGCCTTGATGCCTTGATGGTTGCCTTGTTTTAGTGCATGAAAGGAATTTGAGTATGTGTCATCTAAGGCAATTTCATATTTTCCTAGTTAACCAGTTTTGGTCCATATCTTAACATTTTCCCCCTTCTGGACAAATGGTTTTTATCAGGTATATGTTGTGGATGCCAGTGAGATTGCAATGCATGTAAGTTGTTTAAGAATTCATATTTTATTAGCTAACAAGATGCTAAATCTTGGCGTTCTCTGATCTTTGTGGTCTTTTTAAAATCTAGGCATTGTTGCGTACCACTGATTTTAATTTAAACTATCATTGTTTCAGAAGTGACAATGCTTTCTAAGTTAGAGATAATGTGATATATTGTCCCCCCGCGTTACAACACACATTATAACACATCGTTCACTAATTACTATTTTCCCTTTCTTCCATCTTATTTCTTTCTTCGAGTACATTTGAATGATATTGATTATCTGAAAATGTTTTATTAGGCAAATGAAGTTGTGGAGGCAAATAATCTATCTGAAACTATCATTATTTTACATGGACGCGTTGAGGTAGACTTGTCTGAGCAAGTCAATATATTTTTAATGCTCCAGAAAGAGTTAATAAGTTTTCATTATTAGTAATTTACAATCTAGATAGTTGCAATACCTTGTCACTGCAGGATGTTGAAATAGATGAAGAGGTTGATGTTATAATTTCAGAGTGGATGGGTTACATGCTTTTGTACAAGGTAATTATTATACTATGGGCATGATTGCGTACTAAAGTTTGTTTTTATATTTTAAGATTTTATAATCCACCATCAGTTATAACTGCTCTCATTGTTTATCTTTTCTCTATTGTGTATCTTGATTGCCCTTATCTTGCAGAGCATGCTGAGGAGCGTCATTACAGCTAGAGACCGCTGGCTGGAACCTGGAGGTCTTATTCTTCCTTTAAATGTGACGGTATCGATTCTTCTTTTGTTGTTGTTATTACTTTGACTTGTTGCAACATGGAGTTTGTTATAATTTTTAGAGTAATGACAGTGAAGAAGTCCTGAAGCAGTAATCAAGGGTTCAATTATTTGCATAATACTACTTGCTGAACTCTTAACTCAAGTATTCAATGAAGCCAATCTCTTGTAGATGGAATTTCACTACATTAACTGTCATAGTATATCTAACACTAATCTTATGCAACTGAAATGATGCTGGTGGAATATTTTATTTTGTTCTGCCTGCAGTTGTACATGGCACCTGTCACGCATCCTGACAGATATAGTGAAAGCATTGATTTTTGGCGCAATATCTATGGAATTGATAGTGAGTACATCTGTGAATTTAATTCAGCTAATTATATATATATAGCCCGACTCTTTCTATGAATCATCTATTTTATACTCAAATATAAATCATTAGAAGCAAACTGACATTTTCATGTTTCATCATTTTTCGAAATTTGTTAACAACAGAAGATGCCTATGCGGTTGAGAGGGTATTACTGGGCATGTCCAGTTTCATGGATCTTGTATGGACTGCTTGCTTCCCAGTTTGGATACGTAAAGGACGTGCTCAATGATACGAATGTTAGCGTCGATGAATTCTTGAAATATTACTTTGGCTTCCATCACGTGAAAACGTGAAAATAGTTCATGCACATGGTTGTCATTGGCTCATTACTTTGAACTTAATTGTGAAAACAATTCATGCACATGTTCATGTATTTGAGTATTAATTAACTGCATCCTTCTGTTGGTAAGGCTGAGTTTGTTGCTCAGTTCTGCTAGTGTTGTTATAATAACACGATGATTTTATTTAAAGGGTTGGAATTTATTGGTCATCATCTTGGTGTAATCTTTTTTTTTTTATTTCTAGATCTATATAATTTTATGTTTAGTCTTTCATTTAGTCACAATAAATAATTTTGTCACTTTTAATAACTCATTTTATGACGAGATGTATTGTCACCTTAAGCATTCAATTAGTGACATTGAAAAATGTGTCTCAGAAGGTAACTCTTTGGTGACAAATTATTTTGTAATATTATTTAAAATATGAAATGACAATGACATAATTGTTATGTTAAATATATTATTAGGTGACAAATTATTCTGTTGTCATTTATTTTCTTATTTTTGGTGATGATAAACACAATAACATGACGAAAGAATAATCATAAATATGACAATATTGTCGTCATTAAAATTAGATGATTTAAATAGAGTAACATATTTTCGTCACTAAAACAATATCATTTAATGACTAAAAAAGATTTTCGTCATTTAATGCACTAAGTTTTGATGACGAAACATAATATAGAGTGACAAAAAGTTTCATCTAAATACTGACGCTATTAACGTCACTAAAAGTAATTAATTATAGTGACAATGGTGTAGATCGCCACCGTAAGTTAAAACATTTAGTGACGGCATCAAATATTGTCAAATAAACTTAATACCACGCTCATACGGTGACGGTCTCTATGACGATTAACAATCGTCACCAAATGTTTTAGTGACGGAAAATGAATTTTATATGACAAATTTTAGAGTCATTTTTTGTGTGATTTCTTGTAGTCTTCTTGAATTCGAAAAAGGGAAAGCCCTATGTCATTGCGTAGCTCTCGGAAAGAGCTTTCCGGAATGGATGACACATCTCCATCGAATTCTTGGATTGCAAGTTACAAGCTTTTCAGCGGACTACACGTCGATCGGGATTACACGTATTTTGAAGCGGCAGGTGTGACACCCCCAAAACAGGTATACATCACCCATTTTGAGTTGTCAAAAATAAGGTACAGAAATAACTACAACTTTATTGTTACAACATATAAACTGTGAGTTTAAATACAGATATTGCCATCTAGACAATATCCACATACAAATAAATTCCCATCATAATTATTGATACATTATTTTACAAAAATAGTGAGGACTACTAAACAACTCTCTAAAACCATCATTCCATACCCCGACTCGTACTCGCTACATTCTCGCCTCCTAAGAAGAAAAATGGAACAAAAAGGAAAAGGGTGAGCTCAACTAGCCCAATAAAGAATATTATGACTAAGATAATACAGAACAAATTATCGTTAGTCTTTGAGGAAAAATCTAATAGAATACAATAGACAACAAATTTTAAATTAATACTGCATGGAAAATATTAATTCATAGAAGAGTTACGTAGATGATGAAATCTATTAATATCTATGAATTTAACAGTCCATCATCAATATTTTATCCCCGTAACATCAATCAATATATATCCGAATCATATATTCATCCAGCACTTTCTGAGCCAAGGATATTCATCACTGGGTCATGTTCATCTAAACACCTATTCATCTTTGCACTACGGGCCAAAGATATTCATCGAAATCATTCATCTTTTGCACCGCAGCCAAAGATATTCAATAATATCATCATTTAAGACCGAGGATGATGAAAATATATTTTTTTTTTAAAGAAACGAATCCAGTGAAACAAAATGACAAGGATTAAGGATTAAGGATTCGAACTTTGTTTTATCCACGTCCAAAAATACCTCAAAAATAATCATAGTGGTGTAAAATTCAAGAATGATCAAAACATGGATACAATCAAAGCTAGTATCCGAATAGATATTTTAGACGAAAAGAAAAATTTTCATTTTTCGATGAATAATGTCGATTCGTGAATAGTACCAGTATCGTGAATAATAGTGCCGTATACGTGAATAGTAACTCCGACACCAAAAGTTCCAAATTTGATAAAAATTTCAGATTAATATTTCAGCATAATGATATTGAAGAAATAATATCATTTGAGAAGAAAATAACATCCCTTACCTCGGAAAGACACAAAGATTTAAGCTGGAATAATCGGATATAGGCTATAACTTGAACTTGCACCGTATAGCAATACTCAAAGTATACTCAAAATACTCACAAGAATACGCTCGATAATATATAGAGAGAAAACTTCAGTTTCTGGTGTAATTTTCAATTATAACTTAAGCACCCTATTTATAGGAAAATGCTTAGAACACCAAAGCAGAAAATATAATAAAATATTAATATATAATTATTAAATTCTACCGTACACTTTTTATCAGCTGAATTCAGCATTCAACACAAGTAGCCCACCTCACAAAACTTTTAAAAAACGTTTTTGTTATTTTAAACAATTAAAACTTCCAAAATCAATTATTTGAACTCGGAACTTCAATAATTCACAATAAATAGCCCTTTTGTCGAAAATTGAATCTTGCGTGTTTTTATAGGAAATTCAATTCTCTACAACTTTGCAGAAGAAAGTTTTTTCAAATTCCAAACAGAAATTGACCGAAATCCATAAACGGGCGATTTTACAAGCAATAATCAAATTTCAGTCAAGAAATGGGGTCCACCGACACATAAAACATGCTTTAAATATTTTTGGTAAAAAAAATACTCCTCCACATATACTCATATATCCCACATTCATCGTAAAAATATCATCATTATTATATTATTAAAATATAATAATATATTTAAATGAATTATTTTATCAGAAAAAGATAAAATTTCAATTTTCAACAATTGTCACATTAAAATTTTCTCCATCTATATCCACATAAAATCAATATTTTTCTCATCATATGAATCAATAATTAATTATTCACAAATAATATTACAGAATCACAATATTGACAACCAAAAAGTTCCTAGGAAAGAGGGGGCTTTCCAATAAGAATTTCTCCTTCATTGGTGGCGTAATTAGGTGACCAAACCTCTCCTTAGAGCAGAACTTTCTAGACATTGCCAATAATGTTATCTAATAATATTATTGAGGATAATATGAATTATTGCTTCGATAATGAAAAATCTTGTGTAATGACAATTATTGAAACAACAAAGAATATAAAATATCAACGCAACAATTATTGAACCAATAAAATAAAATATCGAATGAGCGGTAATTCATGTAACCATTATTGAGTAGTGTCTTCTTACGTAAGAGTCAATAATTGGTGCAATACCGTGTGCTACTGTGTTTTAACCACCGAGTATTCCAATAGTGTAAACGGTAACAACTACACCGTTATTTTTAAACAACTTATTTTTATCGTTTTCCTCCTCCAATCGCTTTCTGTTATGGGGCCCACACATGGTCGCTACCGTCGCATTTAATATTCCCGACAAAGCGATTTAATATTCTACGACCAAACGAATATTCCCGACAACAATGAATATTTTATAACCACTTGCTTATTTTGAAATATTTGCGTATTTTACCCATAACTATCCACATTAATCACATCAACCCTTACTATTTCAAAATAATAATTAGAGGAAATTAAATTTTATTTATTAATTATTTGGGGTCTTACAACTCCCTCCTTATGAAATTTAATCCTCGAAATTGACATATATGCACTGGTGTTTCAAAAGGTGAGGATACCTCGCTTTCATTTCCGTTTCCAATTCCCAGGTCATTTCTTTTATAGCATGGTTCCTCCACAAAACTTTAACTTGTGGTATGACCTTCATGCGTAGGACATGCTCCTTCCTATCTAAGATCTTGACAGGTACCTCCTCATACGTTAAGTCTTCGGCTATCTCGTCCGGTTCTAACTCAATAACGTGGTTGGGTCTTTCACATATTTACGAAATACAGGATATGTGAAACACATTATGAACACGAGACATACTTGGAGGTAACGCGAGTCTATAGGCTACATTTCCTACTCGGTCAAGAATTTGAAATGGACCAATAAATCGTGGATTGAGCTTTCCTTTCTTCCCAAATCTTGTAACTCCTTCCATGGAGCAACGACGCAACAATACATGATCCCCTATACTAAATTCCACGTCCTTTCGATGAAGATCCGCATAACTCTTTTGTCGATCTTGTGCCGTTTGTATCGTTGTCAAATCGTTTGGATCTTTTCGGTAGTCATACGTGTCTTAACTCGGGTCCCAACAATGTTGCTTCACCCACCTCATCCCAACATATTGGAGATCGACACTTTCGTCCATATAATGCTTCAAATGGAGCCACACCTATACTTGCTCGATAAGCTGTTGTTGTAGGAGAATTCCACCAATGGTAAATACTTATCCCAATCGCCCTTGAAGTCTAGGACACAGAGTCTTAATAAATCTTCAAGAGTTTGAATAGTCCTCTCTACGATTGTCCGTCTGGTTTGAGGATGGTATGCCGGCCCAGAATCGTAAATCTGCATCCATAGCTTTTTTCAAGCTAACCCAAAATCTTGAAGTGAATCTTGGGTCACGATCAAAACTATAGATCTTGGCATGCCATGCAATCTCACAATCTCATTTACATACATACTAGCAAGACGTTCAAGAGAATAAGTCTCACCAGATCGGCAAGAAATGTGTGAGACTTGGTTAATCTATCAACAATAACCCAAATAACATTTATGCCTTGAGAAACCGTGGAAGACACAGTAATGAAATCCATGGTAATGTGTTTCCACTTCCATTTTGGAATCTCAAGTGGTTGCAATGCACTTTAGGTACTAGATGCTCCGCCTTTACACGTTGACAAGTTAAACACGTTGAGATAAACTTTGCAATCTCTCTCTTCATATTGTTCCACCAAAATGTATGTCAAGATCACGATACATTTTGGTACTTCCGAGATGGATTGCAAATGGTGTATTGTGTGCCTCCATCATAATCTTGTACTTCAAATCGAGTCGTTAGGGACACAAAGTCCAGGTGGACTCAAGTATTCCTTCTTCATCAATTCTCGCTTAGAAATAGCACCTTCTTCTACTTTCTTCTTCATATGCATCATCAAAATTCGGTGGCTTGAGCAACCTTAACTTTTTCTATTAAAGTTGGCTCTGTCGCGATACTTGACATCACGCTTTTCGTTCCTCGTGATATGATCTTCTACTCAACGCATCATCAACTACCACGTTCGCTTTTCCAGGATGGTATTGAATAGTGTGGTCGTAGTCTTTCAATAGCTCGAGCCAACGTCGCTGCCGCATGTTAAGTTCTTTTTGAGTGAAGAAATATTTAAGGCTTTTATGGTCTGAATATATCTCTACTTTCTCCCCATATAGATAGTGCCTCCAGATCTTTAGCGCGAAAATGACTGCTGCCAACTCTAGATCATGAGTAGGATAATTCCTCTCATACTCTTTAAGTTGTCGCGAGGCATAGGCTATGACTTTCCCATGTTGCATGAGAACACATCCTAACCCTTTGCCCGAAGCATCGCTGTAGATAACAAATCCATCCGTACCAGATGGTATTGTTAGAACAGGTGCCGAAATGAGTCTCCTCTTAAGCTCTTGGAAACTCTTCTCGCATTCCTCGCTCCATATGAATTTTGTATCCTTTCGAGTCAGATGAGTTAACGGAGTAGCGATTCGAGAAAACCCTTCCACGAATCTCCGATAATAACCAGCTAAACCCAAAAAGCTACGTACTTCAGTCACCGACTTCGGTTGCTCCCAACTTTGTATTGCTTCAATCTTCGCCGGGTCAACAGATACTCCATGTTTTGACACCACGTGCCCAAGGAATGCTACTTCCTCAAGCCAGAACTCGCATTTCTTCAACTTAGCATATAGCTTGTTTTCACGAAGCCTTTGGAGTACCAGCTTCAAATGGTGCTCATGATCTTCACGACTTTTGGAATATATGAGGATGTCATCAATAAAGACAACAACGAATTGATCCAAATATTCTTTGAATACTCGATTCATCATATCCATGAAAGGCGCATAGGAGCATTAGTCAATCCGAAAAGACATAACAAAGAATTCATAATGCCCATACCGAAGTTCGAAGGCGGGTCTTTGGAATATCCTCGATTCTAATTTTCAATTTGATGATATCCCGAACGAAGATCAATTTTGAAAAGAATTGTGCTCCTTGCAATTGGTCAAACAAGTCATCAATACGAGGTAGAGGATACCTATTCTTGATGGTGACATGGTTCAATTCCGATAGTCAATACAAAGTCGCATACTCCCCGTCTTTCTTCTTTACTGAATAAAAGCAGAGCACCCCAAGGAGAGATGTACTAGGACGAATGAAACCGATGTCCAACAATTCCTCGTAGTTGGACCTTTAACTCTCAAGTTCAATAGGAGCCATTCGATATGGGGTTTTAGAAATGGGCTTTGTATGCAGTTCAAGGTCAATAAAGAATTCAACTTCACGTTCGGGGTAGGCAGGGAAGTTCTTCAGAAATACGTCGGAAAGTTAATAACAACAGAATATTATTCAATTTTGACGTGTCTTTATTCAAATCCATAACATGGGCTAAGAAAGCTTGACATCCGTTTTTCAATAAACGAATCGCTTTATGATTAGATATAGCGGTGATTGATTTTAATGGTTTAGTCACGAATTGAACAACAAAGTTGTTTAGGAATATGAAAACTAACAACCTTACAAAAACAATCAATTTTGGCATGATGAGTAGTTAACCAATCAATCCCTAAAATCACATCAAAAGCAAGTATCTTTAAAGAGATAAGGTCAACAGGTAAGATAAGGGTGCCAACTTGGATTAGACAAGATTTATAAACAGTGGATGTGATGAAAGTTTCTCCTAACGGAGTTTCCACAGATAGGTCAAAGTCTATTTTTTTCGGAGTCAAATTTAAACGTTGAGCACAAGTAGGAGAGATAAATGAATGGGTAGCACCGGTATCAAGTAAGGTATAAACTTCGCAAGAATTTATAAATAGCTTACCCGTGATCACCTCGTTTGGGTTCTCGATTTTGACCGATCACAAACAAATTTCTTCCAGAACCGTTGGCTTTGACTTTTACGGGACGATCTTTTGAGTCACCGTCCCTCATTGAACTAGGTTTCGCTTCTAGTATAATCTCGAGCGATATGTCCTTCCTTTCCTTAATTATAGCATACCTTGAATTTGTTGTGGGCGCTTTGACCGATATGTCCCTCTTTCCGCATTTATAGCATATGACGGTGGTCGTTCTCCTCCCTTAACCCGATTCTTTGCCGCCTTTGTCGTCTTCACATGGTCGTTGTTAAATCTCCTCCTGACTCGCTTCTTCTATTTTCATGGCCATGATTACCACCAGAGTGGTTACCATTTTTGTCCAAAATCTTTTTCTTTCTCCATTTGGTTATCGTTGTTTTGTTGATCGCTATCTCCTAGATGATCCTCGATTGTGGTCCCTCGGTTGACCATACTCGTTATCTCGCTCTAATAATTGAGTCCTGTTTACAACATCTGAATAGAGAGAAAATTTATGAGAAATGAGATACTGATGTATGCCGGGTTTCAAACCTCTCAGAAACATCCGCCATCATACGTTCCTCATTCTCCACCAAATGAGGTGCAAACTGGATAACTCGCAAACTTCGCCTCGATTGAGACACCGCCATGTTGTTCGCCGCTCCTAATAAACTCCACTTCCTTCATATGACGAACACTTTCGTGAAAGTATTTGTCATTAAATAGTTTTTCAAACGTCTCCCAAGACATCTTGAAAGCGGTGGATTTGGATGGTACGCTTCATGCACTCCCCACCAAGAGTCCGCCCGCCACGGAACATAAAGGTGGCAAATGGAACCTTCGTTTCTCCGTGCATCCCAAGAAATCGAATATCTTGGTAATTTGCTTGACCCACGTCTCGCCATGATCGGATCCGGCTTTCCCTTAAATTCGGTGGTCCTACCTCTTTGAACTGCTTGGCTGTGACAACCCGTGAATTGCTATCATTTCCTCTGTATTTTGAACACGAGTCTCCCTCGTCTGATTTTGCATGAACTGTAAAAAACTTCTAAACATCCCTCGTTCATCATCGCTTTCGATTGGTGTTGTTCACGGGAGGAACATTGCCAGCCTGTTGCACCTTCTCCTCGTTGGTAAAGCACGGGCATCTCACACGGTCTCATTTACTCCATTGTTAACATTCTCGGTTGCCATTCTTAAATACTGCCATAAAACAAGGGTTAATTAAGCAAATCAATATATCACATAATATCCCTATATACTGACCAACTAACAAATAAGCTTAGGTAGGACACACTAGCGAAGGATTTACTCGTCTCTCCCCTCCTAGTTCTATTCCCCGATCTCCGCCAGAGATCATATCCCTAAGCTCTGATACCAACTGTGACACCCCCAAAACAAGTATACATCACCCATTCTGAGTTGTCAAAAATAAGGTACAGAAATAACTACAACTTTATTGTTACAACATATAAACTGTGAGTTTAAATACAGATATTGCCATCTAGACAATATCCACATACAAATAAATCCTCATCATAATTATTGATACATTATTTTACAAAAATGGTGAGGACTACTAAACAACTCTCTAAAACCATCATTCCATACCCCAGACTCGTACTCGCTTACATTCTCGCCTCACGAGAAGAAAAATGGAACAAAAAGGAAAAGGGTGAGCTCAACTAGCCCAATAAAGAATATTATGACTAAGATAATACAGAACAAATTATCGTTAGTCTTCAACAGGGAAAAATCTAATAGAATACAATAGACAACAAATTTTAAATTAATACTCGCAGCGGAAAATATTAATTCATAGAAGAGTTACGTAGAGGATGAAATCTACTAATATTTATGAATTTAACAGTCCATCATCAATATTTTTATCCCTGTAACATCAATCAATATATATCTGGAATCATATATTCATCCTTGCACTACAGGCCAAGGATATTCATCAGTTGGTCATGTTCATCTAAACACCTATTCATCTTTGCACTATGGGCCAAAGATATTCATCAGAAATCATTCATCTTTGCACTACAGGCCAAAGATATTCAATAATATCATCATTTAAGACTGAGGATGATGAAAAATATTTTTTTTTTAAAGAAACGAATCCAGTGAAATAAAATGACAAGGATTAAGGATTAAGGATTCGTACTTTGTTTTATCCACGTCCAAAAATACCTCAAAAATAATCATAGTGGTGTAAAATTCAAGAATGATCAAAACATGGATACAATCAAAGCTAGTATCCAGAATAGATATTTTGGACGAAAAGAAAAATTTTCATTTTTCGATGAATAGTGCCAGTATTCGTGAATAAGATCAGATATCGTGAATAGTGCCGTATACGTGAATAGTAACTCCGACACCAAAAGTTCCAAATTTGATAAAAACTTCAGATCAATATTTCAGCATAATAATATTGAAGAAATAATATCATTTGAGAAGAAAATAACACCCCTTACCTCGGAAAGACAGTACTTCTAACTGGAATACTGGATATAGGCTATAACTTGAACTTGCATCGTATAGCAATACTCAAAGTATACTCAAAATACTCACAACAATACGCTCGATAATATAGAGAGAGAAAACTTCAGTTTCTGGTGTAATTTTCAATTCTAACCTAAGCACCCTATTTATAGGAAAATGCTTAGAACACCAAAGTAGAAAATTTAATAAAATATTAATATATAATTATTAAATTCTTATGCACACTTTTTATCAGCTGAATTCAGCATTCAACACAAGTATCCCACCTCACAAAACTTTTAAAAAACGTTTTTGTTATTTTAAACAATTAAAACTTCCAAAAATCAATTATTTCGGAACTCCGGAACTTCAATAATTCACAATAAATAGCCCTTTTGTCAGAAAATTTGAATCTCGCGTATTTTTATAGAAAATTCAATTCTCTACAACTTTGCAGAAGAAAGTTTTTTCAAATTCCAAACAAAAATTGACCGAAATCCACAAACGGGCGATTTTACAAGCAATAATCAAATTTCGGCCAAGAAATGGGGTCCTTGAACACATAAAACATGCTTTAAATATTTTTGGTAACAAAAATACTCCTCCACATATACTCATATATCCCACATTCATCGTAAAAATATCATCATTATTATATTATTAAAATATAATAATATATTTAAATGAATTATTTTATCGTAAAAGATAAAATTTCAATTTTCAACAATTGTCACATTAAAATTTTCTCCATCTATATCCACATAAAATCAATATTTTCCTCATCATATGAATCAATAATTAATTATTCACAAATAATATTATAGAATCACAATATTGACAACTGTGCGCCCTCAGAAAGAGGGGCTTTCAATAAGAATTTCTCTCCTTCATGGCGCGCAATTAGGTGACTAAACCTCTCCTTAGATGTAACTTTCTAGACATTGCCAATAATGTTATCTAATAATATTATTCAGATAATATGAATTATTGCTTCGATAATGAAAATATTTGTGTAATGACAATTATTGAAACAACAAAGAATATAAAATATCAACGCAACAATTATTGAACCAATAAAATAAAATCTTTGAATAAAGAATTATCGTAACCATTATTGAGTAGTGCCTTCTTACGTAAGAGTCAATAATTGGTGGTGCAATCTGAGTGTCTTCTTCGTGTTTTAACCAACCGAGTATTCCAACAAAGATTGTAAACTGTGAACAACTACACCGTTATTTTTAAACAACTTATATTTATCGTTTTCCTCCTCCAATCGCTTTCTGTTATGGGGCCCACACATGGTCGCTACTTGTCGTCGCATTTAATATTCGACAAGCATTTAATATTCCACGACCAAACGAATATTCCCCGACAACAATGAATATTTTATAACCACTTGCTTATTTTGAAATATTTGCGTATTTTACCCATAACTATCCACATTAATCACATCAACCCTTACTATTTCAAAATAATACTTAGAGGAAATTAAATTTCATTTATTAATTATTTGGGGTCTTACAGCGGGGCCCACCAAGGGAATTCTGCAGGTATACTCGTGGAAGCCATAGGTCTACCTACGGAAGCCCGGGTCTATATATATCGGACCCCATTAGCTTGTTGAGGGAGAGAGAAGGAAGAGAGAAGAGAAAGAAAGGGCCTAGAAGAGAGAAATTAGACCATTTGAGAGCGAAAGACAACTTTTCTTCCGTTCAATCTTCGTAAATACTCATATACATACATACTACGACATATCAAGTTTTAACCGGTGGAAATCGAGTTTAGAGACGCCAAAAGCCGTTCGATAGCCATTCTCATGCTTAACTGTAAGATCCATTCAGATCTGCTACTTTTTCTTGCTTTATATATATATATATATATATATATATATATATATATATATATGGATAATGATCCATAGCATCTATTTGCTATAGATCAAAAATTAGCATACAACATTTATACCTTTCATTACAAAAATGGAGGGCTGAGATTTAAAACATGACATCGCCGTCCGCTAGAACTTCTAGCGGACTGGTTTAATAAAAATCTAAGACAATTATGCCACAATTAGATGATTAAAGAAATTTTTTCTTTCTATGATTTTCCTTCCTTCATCTTCCTCTCACTCCTCTTTGCTTCCACAATCTGACCATCTCACACTGTAACGCCCGAAAAAATTAAATTTTTATGAGAATTAAATTTTTATTTGATTATGCGGATTAAATGAATTTAATTAATTATTTATGTGAGTAAGCTATTTGAAGGTCGTTCTATGACCTAGAATGTGCGGATGTGGTTAGGATTCTGGCTATGTGCTAGGACTAATTATTTTGAATTTCCAAGACGAAAATAAAAGTTTTCCGAGAAATTTTCGTAAAAACACTATTCATCCATTTCTGCTCGGGAATTAAGTTTGAATTTCTGAGAAATACAGAATGATAGAATTCTAAGACGTAATAGAATATTCAATAATATTTCAGTTATGGCAAACAAAGTTTTCGCTTGCGGACTTAAATCCTAAGGGTTAGAGAAAATGATTTCCGAGAAGGAAATGAAATGCGTATAATGATTAGGGTTATTATACGTGTGATATACGAGTATGATACTAGTTAGTATACGAGTATAGTATGAAGATTAATATGAAGTATAATACGAATATCGTACGAGCTATGTATGAAGAGAATACGAGAAGTGAACGCGTAGAATACGATTAGTTTTAATGGACTTTAGTAAGTGGACTTTGTCATTTTCCAATTGGACTTGGATTGTGTCAAGCCCAATAAGATATTATGTCAAGCCCAAAGTTATGTTAAGACAAGCCCTAGATAGGCCTAAAATGATTTATGCTAAGGCCCAAATTAAGAAACTAAACAACGGATCAAACCGATGGGTTACCGGATGGTTAAAACCCATGGGGCAACCCATGGGTGACCCAAAGTGGTGGCCAAGTAAAGTGCATTTACTTGGTGGCTAAGTAAATGAATAGTAAGGAAGTGGACTTAATGACCATTTTACCCTTCATTAGGTTTTCCTATATAAGAGAAGCTAGGTTGGTCATTTTATTATTTCACCAACTCTAGATAATATATTGAGAGAGAGAAAATAGCTCTAACAAATAATCAAGAGCAATCCAAAGCAAAACATACAAGCTTTAGGCAAGAACGTGAAGAACGTTAAGGTAATATACGTAAACCTAAGTCTTCGATCTTTTTCGATTTCTTTTTCGTAGAGAAGTATGAATTGGTGGAGCATGTCTCTTCCGGAGTAATAAGGATGGCTAATAGTGGATTAAACATTATAAGTCATGTATGGTTAGTAAACATAAGCGTTTAAGTAAGTTGTAATCAAAGAAAACCGTTAAGCGTTTATTTGGTTGTTGATGGACAAATTGAAAACCATCATAGGTTATGTGCATCTTGATTGGTTAGGATGTAGATGATGAATCAATGGAGCGGTTCCATTTGATTTAGCGTATAGAACACGAGTCACGAAGTTATGGCGAAATTTATGAGATTAGGCGTTAAACATTAAAAACGTAGAAATCTCGGATTAGTAGTCGAAAGTTGCCGTGTAACTCGAAAACCTTAGTTTTGATGGCACTCTCAAGAATCGTCGAAATCCGACTTAGAACGAAGAAACGAGCTATGAACGTTCACGAACGTTTATCGTTTTCGGAAAAATAGACTTAAAAGGTGAATTCCATGTTAATGGATTAAAAAATGTAAAATTATTACATGAAAACCTAGAGCATATAATTTGTGAGCTAACGTCTTTTGAACGACCCAATTCGGACTTAAAATGAACAATTTATGAGCCCGGGAAGTTCATCAAAGCAAGAAACTATAAAAAATTTTTGAGGCTCAGGGAATTAAGCAGCAATACGCGACTAAGAGAGTTATGGTCATACCAGAAGTAAGGAAGATGAGGTCTTTGGAAGTGACGACATGTATGCGACCTCTAGTACTGAGAGTGGCACCGTAGTGCCAAGTTTGGGGCTTGTATATCGGGAACTGTATTTGCAAATATGATACTTGTGTAGGAGCGTGTACGTTGCAATTACCAACAACACTATGTAAGGCATAGAGAAGAAAGTTTTTGAACATAAAAAGAAAGATAATTGATTGATGATGAATTAATTACTTAATTAACTTAAAGTAGCATCCTCGATGATGACTATAACATTGAGAATTACAACTAGTTGTTAACGATTACGTGAACGTAAAACAATCTAATAAACAATTAGATTGAGTAGAAGGGTAAGATACATTAAGAACCTTACATGATTGTGTATGACCTAATGTGGTATGTTATGTGGTTATGTATTGTAGAGATTGTAAAGACCAAGAATTGTTGAATATTTATTTGAAGACGCTTGAAGGCAAGTTTTCTTAACGCTTGTCTAACCTTCGTGTTAGCCAAGTTTTCTATGATTCATGTTCTGAGATGCATGAATTGTTTTACGAAAGGGTCGATGCCAGTTTTAACTTGGCTAGACTAATCTTAAAAGATTGATTGATTTCTTTACAAGTCTTTTAATATAGAATTGATAATGCTATCCTACGCCAATTGTTTGGTACGGATTCAAGGTAAGCCTGAGTATGAATAAACAAATGTATTTTACATCGATTATTCGATGGGCACGCGAGGTTGCCAAAACTTAAACGTAAATAAGTTTAACGGATGAATGTTGATCAACATAGAGTACTATAGGCTTATCACCTAGAAGTACTCGTAAGAAATATCGGACTTACGATCTTAGTACCGGGTTGTCCTTTTTCATGAATAAAAACTAAAGAGAATGTTCATGGTCTTTTGACGTACTCAGAATTCCTAAGTTACTATATGTACTTCAGAATTATTTTATGTAAATTAAAAGTGTTATTCAATGTTTCATAGTACTTCATAACTACTTGTTTAGTTAATGAAGAATAATCATATGATTCTAGAAGTGGTATCTATATAATATATTGTTAGACTTGCTGAGCTAGTTATGCTCACTTCTTGCTTGAATTATATGATTGCTGCTAAGGTCGAGCGAACCGAGAGTTCTAGTAAAGATAAAGGCAAGGCGAAGATGGATAATTAGTTTATCCTGTAATAGACTAGTATGTTTGTATGAATCATATCATGATGAACAAAGAATGTAACGGTTTCAGAACCTGGGGAATGGATTTATTATTATTGTAATAAGAATGTAGTTAATACACTCATTTTGATGTTTTTTCAATGGAATGAATGTATTGTTATGAGTACCGTGTAGCACTATCTGTCAAGTTGGAAGATACCCAAATTTGGGGGCGTCACATACACCCTTAAATAATTCTGGCAAGATTTGATGGATATGACGACTGCTTCCAATTATATTTGTTACGATGTATACTTCTTTCCAGAAGTCCTTATTGAATTGTTTGGGCAGACAGAGGAGTAGGCAAATGATATGAAGGGAGGTTTTCCAGAAGAAAGGGCGAAGCTTTGGATGGGGCAAGGGATGCAGACTACCCCAATACCACCAGAACCACAATCACAACTCAGAAAGATGAGGGTAATTTGGTTTTATTTTTGGTGCGTTTGCCATCACAATCGATTCTAATGAAAATAGAACACAAAGAATTCATGACGTTTGCCAACATAATCGATTGTGATGAATTTGCTTTTGTCATGTAAAGTGATGAAGTTGGCAATCGATTGTGATGAATTTGCTTTTGTCATGTAAAATGATGAATTTGCTTTTGTTAGGTAAACTCATCGTCTGCAAATTGGTCTTGAAATTTTTTTAGTCATGTCCGCTAGAAGTTCTAGCGGACGCCAATGTCATGTTTTAAATCTCAGCCCTCAATTTTTGTAATGAAAGGTATAGATGTTATATGTCAATTTTTGATCCATAACAAATAGATGTTATGGATCATTCCCATATATATATATATATATATGTGTGTGTGTGTGTGTGTGTGTGTGTGTGTGTGACGCCCCCAAAATAGGTATACATCACCTATTCTGAGTCGCCAAATACATGGTACAGAATATAAATACAATCTTTAATATACAACAAGAAAGCTGTGAGTTTTAATACAAACATTGTCTTCTAGACAATATCCACTCTCAGAATAAGTCCTCATTACATTTATTGTCACACTATTTAACAGAATAGTGAGGACTACTAATACTATCATCTGGACCGTCACTCCGTTCCTCGACTAGTTCCGGCCACGTTCTCATTTTCAAGAAGAAAAGTGAAAGAAAGGGTGACCTCAACTAGCCCGAAGAAGAAATATTATGACTAAGATAATGCAGAATAAATTATCATTAGTCTTCAACAATGTTAAACTGATAAAACACAATAGACATCAAGTTTAACTGTAGCGGAACATGCAGTCCATTAAAAGAGTCAAGTAGAGAATAAAATCTACTATCTTTTATGATTTAAAGGTTTTCATCACTTTTATCGCTGTGACTCAGCTTAATAAATAATCCACCTCATCCCTGCAGTACGGCCAAGGATATTCGTAAGTATCACAACCACAAATTATCCATGCACTACGGGCCAAGGATATTCCTGTATTCATCAATGGTCATGATCATGCCAACAACTGTCCATCAATGCACTACGGGCCAATGAGGACTTTTACCACATCATTTGTAACATTACGGTCATGATTACACCGAATAATCCCTGGTCATAATCATACCAAGTCCATCTATGCATTACAGGCCACAGATGACTTTCAACAAAATATAAATATGAGAATGATGATAATGATATAAGAATTCAATAAAACAAGTTCAAGAATTAATTTATTCAGGAACTAATAACGTCCAAATTGTCAACATGATACTTTTTTGTAGAGTAAAATTTAAGAATGCTTAGAAGAATATTTCCACGAAAAGATACTGGATGAAGCGCAAATATCAAGGATATTCTACCAATTTCATGGAGTATAGAAGTCAAAACTTTAACCAACTAAGTATAATAAAGAATGGAATAACAAAAGAAATCACCATGCATGCGGTATCAGATGTAGACGAGTTATTCAATGAGAATAATAAATAACGGAACCCGGTCAAAGCGTAATATGCGCTATATGGATATTCTATGAGAATAATAAAGAATGGAATAACAACAGAAATCACCATGCATGCGGTGCCAGCATAGGCGAGTTATTCCAACGTAATAATAAATAACGGAATCAGTCCGGTGTAAAATGCATGCATAAGATATTCTAACAGAATAATAAAGAGCGGAACCGAGGTTGGCGTAAAACGCATGCACAGGATATTCCGAAATGAATAATAACGAATGGAATAACAACGAAATCACCAAGTATAGGGTAGACCAGCGTATACTGAGTTATTCCAATAGAATAATAAAGAATGGAATAATGAAGTTCTCTTCATGAATATGAAAAAAAAATAATACCCATTACCTATAAAAAGAAGAGTACTCAACGGTAGAGGCGGGGATATACTTGAAGAAACTTGCACTACGCTCAAAACTATCTTAAACGCTAAAGAAATATGCTCAAGATAGAAGAATAATTCTCTCTCTGGTTTCTCTAGAGAGTTTCATTGAATTCGTAAGAAATAATGAAGGAATGAGCTTCTATTTATAGAAGAATGGGTGAATAGTAACCAATCTATGAAGCAGTTCGGATCGATTTACTTTAAGCAGATTTGGCCTAGATTGGTTTACAATAAAATAAAATATATTCTATTTATAATCTAATAAAACGAATAACTTTTAAAAAGATTTTACTATGCAAACACTATGCATAATACAATATAATATATTCTAATTATTGTCTAATAAAATAAATAACTTTATAAAAGTATTCTGTTTTATATAAAAGGATTTTACTATTAGCCTAATAAAAGCGAATAATTTTATAAAAGTATTACATTTTATATAAAAATATTTTACATTTTATTACATTAATAATACTAATAAAACAAAACTTCATCATCATTATTATTATTCACACTATTAATCGACTGTGTCGTTCGAGGAAAGAGGGGTTTTCAATAAGGATTTCTCCCTATTAGCGCGCAATTAGGTGACCAAACCTCTTCTTGGCAGAACTTCTAGACATCGTTAATATTGCAAATAATAATATTAATAACTATGTCATCTCAATTATTGATTATATAAAATATCGACAATAATTGAATAAAACTGAATGACTTCTCACGTAAGCATCAATAATCAATACCGTGTGCTACTATGCAACCACGCGTATTCCTGTACTTTTAACACCGGGTGTTTCAACAGTTAACGGTAAAACTTCCGCCATTATTTTTATAAAAATATGTTTGTCGTTTTCTCAATCCGATAATATTTCCGTTGTGGGGTCCACCAATGATTGTGCCGTCGTACAAATATTCCCCGACCAATCGAATATTATAAACAACTTGCGTACTTTGCAAAATTTTTAAATATTACCCAAAACTATAACATTATATCAAATTCATTCCATAATATTTAAAAATGATAATTATAGAAAATTCATCTTTATTCATTAAAGTTGGGGTCTTACAATCTCCCTTCTTATGAAATTTCGCCCTCGAAATTAGGTGCATTACTGGTATGTCGAAGAGGTAAAGATACCTTGATTTTATTTCAGATTCTAACTCCTAGGTCATTTCCTCAACATCGTGGTTCCTCCATAAAACTTTGACTTGAGGTATAACCTTGGAGCGTAGAATATGTTCCTTCTTATCCAAGATTTGAACAGGAACCTCTTCATACGTTAAATCTTCCGCTATTTTGTCCGGTTCTAACTCAATTATGTGGTTCGGGTCTTTCACATATTTACGTAACATGGATATATGAAAAACGTTATGAACATGAGACATACTTGGCGGTAAAACGAGTCTATAAGCCACAATTCTAACTCGATCGAGGATTTCAAATGGGCCAATTAAATTGAGGGTTGTGATTTCCTCTCTTCGTCGATTCTTACTTCTAGAATAACGCCCTCTTGAACCTTCTTCTTCACATTCATCAGCTCTGAGTATGTAGCTTGAGCGACTTTAACTTTATCGATTAAAGTCGATTTTAATCGTATATTCGTTATCTTCACGTGGGTTCGTATATTCTCACTCGTAAACGCATACAATCTTCTACTCAACGCGTCAGCTACCACGTTCGCTTTTTCACGATGGTATTGAATGGTACGATCGTAATCTTCAACAGCTCGAGTCAACGTCTTTGGCGCATGTTACGTTCATTTTAGTTGAAGAAATATTTAAGGGTTTTAGAAATGGGGTTTTGTACTGTGGTCAATACAAAATTTGATTTTACGCTCTGGGGTAGGCTAAGAAGTCTTCAGAAATACGTGAAAAAATTTATTAACGATAGAAATATCATTCAAAACTGTGACCCTCATCCAAGACTTGGATAGCACATCACATTGATACCTATCAACTTGCCACCGTTATTCACAACGTCCCCTACAGAATGTCTGGCTTCGGTGCATTCCACACAAGGAAGTCAACAACGAAAGGACCGGGGCTCTTTACTTATGGCTTGTTATGACAATGATTGACTTTAGTGGTTTGGTTGCTTGAATTCGCATATCAGGTTGGTTAGAAATATGAAAGCTAACAACCTTACTAAAAGCATGATGAGTAGTTAACCAATCGATTCCTAAAATCACATCAAAGGCAAGTATTTTCAAAGAGATAAGATCGACAGGTAACATTAAAGTGTTAATTTGAATCAAAAAAGATTTATAAATAGTGGAGGTAACGAAGGTTTCTCCCAACTGAGTTTTAACAGATAAATCAAAGTCTAACTTCTTCGGAGTTAAATTCAAACATTGAACATGTTAGGTTTGTAATATTCATGAACGCAATCAAATTGCACAAAATAAGCGGAAACGTGGAAAATCAAAGTTTTAAAAATTTTACAAACCATATACCCGGATCATCCTTTATGCACAATTATTAATTAAACGAAAAAGAAAGAACAAGAATCATACCCTTGAAGATACGAGCTTCCTCAGGTACAAGTTCACCTCCAATCCTTTTCGCATTCAACTTTAATCCACCGAGTTTAATTCCTTCCTTTGATTAACATTAGCCACCCAAGTATTTGGCCTCTAGAGGTGATCCACCAAGGAAGAACAAAAATTCAAGAAGATGGGTGTTTGGCTAAACCCTAGTTTTCTATCTCTATAGAAAAAGGAAAAAGGCGTACTCTCCCAACTATTGGAATTACGTATTCACGTGTTGTGAAAGTGTCAAAAACCCCTTCACCCATAATAAGACTCCTCTTATTTATAGATGTGGGCAACCCTCCTTAACAATTAAGGAATTGAGTTTTATTTTAATTAATTAAATTTCTTTAATTAATTATGCTCCCAATCTTATTAGGAATAATTAATTAAAATCTTTTAATTAATTTAACCTCATAATCTTATTAGGATTATATGAGAGTACTTTTATTAATTAATTCCCAAACTCCTTTAGAAATTAAATAATAATAATAGTAATAATAATAATAAGACTCCTCTTATTAATTTATATTTAATATTTCTAAAATATTAAATAATAAATATTAAGCTATTTAATTTATTCTATCACCATAGATTAAATTAAATATACTTAACTTATTATTACGATTATGCCATTAACTTCTTAAATAATTATTATTCCTTTTATGGTGTGACCCTTTAGATTTTTCATATTAAACCGATTGTGAATAAATCAATTAGAACAATTCTATTCTTATTTAAATAAATAAATTAAACTATTAATTTATTTAATAAATAATATTTATTCTACAATAGGGATAAGCCTCCCTAACGATCAACGACTTTCCAGATAATATAGATTTCAACATTAATCATAAAAGAACCTTTGAGTAAATAGTTACCGTACAATTCAATCATTCTACCATACAATGTTCCAATTAAATATAAGACATGGAATTACTGTCAAGTCTTATTTTATTTAATTATATGTATTTCGATCCTTAAATGCACAACACCAAATAATGCAAATTAGAAACTCCTTCCTAATTTCATTCTGCCTTGGCCAAGGACTACTGGGTTGTCATTTATCGAATCACATAGGACATTTCTCTTCTTTTATTAGAAGTGGTAGATTCTTTATTGATCATACATTATCTCCATATACAACTTATTATACCCAAGCATACCCTTTGATATACCCTAAGGGTCTTAAGGAATAAGTCAAAGTATAACTCATCATACACAAGATACTATGATGATCTCAAGTCCAAGGATCACTGTACTACTATCACTACAGAATTCCTATTGATGAGCAAGTAAAACTCCATTAGGTATTCCTTAGCGAGCCACGTTCAGTGAACTTATTCTATAATAAGCACCTACATACTTACTTTAGTGTCTCCACATAAATGATCATGAGATCAATCATCCTTATCCAATGAGCAAATAACATATGTACCAATCTATCCGGATTCACTAATCCCCAATTTAGTAATCCAATGATTGAGAACTATTTTAGTTTTAAGCTTTCTAAGAATTTGGATCTCATTAGAATGATCATTATCATTATTCTAAAAGCATTGCTTAAAACTATGGATTTATCACATATCATAAAACAACATCATGTAGATAATTAAAAGCCTTTAATAAATTAATACTTTTTATTAATAAATGAATAAGATTGTTACAAAGTATATGCTTTATCATCAAACATGATTGGCTTGTGTGCATACTACTTTCAATCTCCCACTTGCACTAAAGCCAATCACCATGGTATCTCATACCCTTCTTTTCTAAGTGACGATTATCCTGCTGTTGGATAAGCTTTAGTTAATGGATATGTAATGTTGTTCTTGAGAGTCCACTATCTCTATAGTGATTTCCCATCTTTCAATGATTCCTATAATCAATTGAAAGTGCCACAATACATGTTTAGATCCAAGATGAGACTTAGGAACTATTCCTAGTTTTGTAATGAACTTTTCATCCAAACAATCAACTTGCAGCTTCATTTATAGCTATATACTTTGTCTTTATCACTAAACCAAAGAACTCTTTTGTTGTTTGAAACTTTTCAATTCATCGCACCACCGATTCAAGGTAAAGATTTACCTTAAAGTGGATTTTCGTCGTCTTCGTGATGCATCTCGAAAAAAATTTGAGTCTGTTAAGCCCTCTAGTTTTAATTTAGACCCACCATGAATATGATCACATCCTTAGTTCCAGTTAAATACTTTAAGATGTTTTTCACTGTCTCACAGTGAGTTTCTCCAGAATATAACTGATCAACATTAAGTCTCGTACATTTTATTGCATACATGATAGTTACTCATGCGATCTCTCTTTTTAGAGTCAATGGGGACTATTAAGAGAGATACACTCCATGTCTCATCAACATGAGACAACTCTTGGAGTTTAACATGCTAAATGACTTTAGCATCAAATGATTATACGTTCCTTGGGTTAAGCTGAGCATCCTTTTAAATCTATCTATATAGATTTTTATCCCCAATTAAGATACTCTTCCCAAATCATTCATGGAGGAATGTTTAGACAACTTTATCTTTACTGATTCTAGCATTGGCATGTCATTCCCTATCCATAGTATATCAACATATAATATTAGAAATGTCACGACGCTCCCACTGACCCTTTTGTACACACTAGGTTCATTCTTATTTGTGATAAAATCAAACTCTTTTGATTTGTTTCATCAAAATGAATGTTCCATTTTGAGAAGCTTGCTTTAATCCATTTCTCTGAGTGTCTACAACTCTTACCTCATCGTATGTAACTGGATCATCATCTTCTATGATACGTACCTCATCATCATAATCCATGATGAATCCATACATCCCAGGTATCTTCGGTACTATTCCAGACTTACAATTCGGTTGTGGTACAATAGGTCTATCTATAGGTTTCTCTTATTTGACTTATAGTGTTTTGTTGTTCTTGAACTCTTCAAGATCTATTATCCTCCCACAAGTCTCTTCAATGATAAACATCTTTATCTTAGAAGGAAGCGTGTTTCGCAATAAACACCTTTTGCTAAGTAGGATTATAGAACATATACCCTAAACTTACTTAAGGATGTCCCACAAATCTGTACTTGTCAAATCTTGTCCCAAGCTTATCCTTTGAAACCTTTTCACATAAGTTGGACAACCCTTTATCTTAACATACTTAAGATTAGGAATCCTCCCTGTCCATAAATTTTATGGAGTCTTAGGGCCGGATTTTGAGGTTACCTTTTTCGTAGATATGCAACCATTTCTTAGGACATAACCCCAGAGGGATACTAGAATGTCGGTAAAATTACTATGGACCACACCATGTCCAACAAGGTACGATTTTTCCTTTCAGATACATCAATCAATTATTGCGTATCAGGAGGCGTCCATTATGAGAAAACCATTTGAGATGATCTAGAAACTTATTGCACAGGTATTCCTTCCTTGATCCGATCAAAGAATCCTAATACTTTGCTAATTTGTTTCACTTCTGAATTCTTTGAACCTTTCAAATAATTCACACTTGTATTTCAGCAAATACACACATTCAACTCTTTGAATGATCATCTCCTTTTCTTATACTAGTTTGTTCAACTTGCAAAATAATTTTTCACGTGAGTCAAATATACAAAATCTATTAAGTAATATTCCAGTTCTATACAAAACATTATTATTACAAATAGAACAACAATTGCTCTAAAATATAATACCAAAGATTTTATTGTCCAACAATAAAATGGTAATAATGTTTCCAACGAGAACTGGAATACAATAACAACTTATTGACTTAATAGACTTGCCCGTAGGCTGTATGCTAAACTATAAGTTCCTATGGTTTATGTGGCAACCTTTGCTTCATTTCTCACACATAGGATTACTTATCTTTGTTTAGCTTTGTACTTCTGCTTGGTCCATTCATAAATCTATATTTATGATAACCAAAGCCGGTATCCAATACCCAAGTAGAACATTGACTTAAAAAAAAATTTATTTTAAATCATGAACAAAATTGTATTTGTAACCGAAACTTCACTAAGCTTCTTTGGTTAACCTCTGCAAGATGTTTCTTGCAGTTTCTTTTTAGTGTCCAGGCTTATTGCAGTGGAAGCAAACTCCTTTGTTATCCGTATCAGTTTTGTTCTTATTATTCTTTGTTTTTGCCTTTCTATTTACCTTCTTAGAATAGTTCTTCTTTTCAGAAGATCCTTTGACCAAAACCAGTAAGACATGGTCTTTCTTGGTTGGATAATGACTCTCAATATTTTTCAACATGTTAAGCAAATCAGCGAGGCTGATATCTAGCTTGTTCATATGAAAAATTCACAACAATTGTGAAAGGAGTCCGGGAGTGAGTGCAAGATCAAATCTTGGCACAACTCCCCATCTATGACAAAACCCGTTGTCCTAACTGTTCAATCAAATTGATCATCATTAGGACATGTGTCTGTACTGTAGTGCCTTCGGTCATTCTAGATCAAAAGAGCTCCTTAGATATCTGATATCTATTAGTCATACTTTCCTCACCATCAACTACTTGACGTGTAGGAGTATAGTAGGAACATCCATAGTTTCATGCTGACGCTGAAGCTCGTTACTCATGGATGCGAGCCTGATGCATTGAGCCAACTGTGCATCAAGTTCCCACTTTCTAAAAGTAACAATATCTTCCTCAGAGGCATTGTCTGCAACCATTGCAGGAATAGGCGTATTAAGGACATAAGATAGCTTTTCAGCCGTGAGAACTTTTTTCAATTTCCTTAACCAATCTGTTTAACTCGGTCCGGTTAATATAGCATCTAATATGCTACGCAGTGATAGTAATTTTAGACATTGTAAAATTCTGTAAATG
This sequence comes from Panax ginseng, assembly GCA_020205605.1. NCBI lineage: Eukaryota > Viridiplantae > Streptophyta > Magnoliopsida > Apiales > Araliaceae > Panax > Panax ginseng. The sequence goes on from CM035128.1 coordinate 136,888,908, forward strand.
AATTTGTAATTAACAACATTTTAGCATACATTCTTTTATTAATTACCAAAATAATTTAGGTCTTGTTTTAAATTGGTATCTCCCACTATTTTCATCAAACTATATTACCCTCACTTATATAGTTCAAGCAAAAATCTAATTAAGAGATTTGCTAGTGAGAATAAGGATCCCATTTCAAATGTATATAGCCTTGTGGTGACACAACAAACTATATATAAATAAATAGGTAGACAACTCTTGTCAATTACATCAACTATGCAACTCCTTGTATTTTGCCTCTTAAATTATTTTGATCAAGTGGTGGCATATCCGAATCAAAATTATCCAAGTTAAGTCCAACCTAGCACTCCATATATTCAAAAAAGAAAAATATTGTCCTTGTGGTGACACAACAAAACAATATTGTTTAATTTTCTTTATAAGCATCAAATGTGATAAATTAACATCTTAAATACTTAATAGTTGCCTTGTGGTGACACAATAAACTCATATTAAATATTTAATACTCTATTAATTTTATCATGCTAGAAGGCGACGTTCAATATTTTAAATATCTTTGAACGCTTAAGACTTAATATAAAAATTTTGAGGAATTTGTTATTAATTTGTCTCATCTTGTTTAGCGCGCATGCACATATATATATAAAATACGCGTCATATTAATTAACATGCGAAGCATATTTGCATAATATATAATATATAGTATAAGCATGCACATATAGAATACTATATTCTACCTGGATTGATTATGGACTTTTATTCTAGTTTGGTTCACTAGAGCCACCAAGTGAACTAAAAAGGTCAAACCCTAGGGGTGCAAGAATTAATATTTAAATATAACTATTACATTTAAACCCGGGCTCCATTACAAACGGGTCTTCACGCGCTCCTTGTTCCTTGATCTCCAATTCTTCAAAATAATTCAAACTATTCCTATTACAAAACTATTTAAAAATAAATAGAAACCTGGATCAGCAGTCAAGGGGAAGTACATAGGAGTGAGATAGAATTTATATTAAGAAAAAAATTAAAGAAGACGAGGCACGCAGACCCCATTTAATAAAACCCATACATTCATGCATCCAACTAAAATAAAATCCAATCACATTGGTCAATAGTCCATAATCAATCCTATTTATTATCATACACATCATCATATGCATCAATAAATAACATTCATCTCATGAATAATAAACATTCAATATATATATTGATATCATTTAATGGGCAAATTTAGTTAGTATAAAATCTAGTTTTGAATCAAAATAAACTCTTTTATTTTAATCCAAATTTAAATCAAAATAAACCTCTTTTATTTTAATTTATCCAATTTTGAGTAAAATAAATTATTTTATTTTAATCAAAATTTTTAATCAAAATAAACTCATTTATTTTAATTAACTATGGAATTCAATTCCAAGTAAAAAAAAAACTCCTTTATTAAAGGAAACACGGATTCTCTTTCCTATTCACAAATAAACTCCTTTATTTTGAATAATATGAAATCTTATTTCATATCTAAATAAACTCCTTTATTTAAGGAAATACGGATTCTCTTTCCTATTCACAAATAAACTCTTTTATTTTAAATAATATAAAAATTTATTTCATATCTAAATAAATTCCTTTATTTAAGGAAAGATGGATTCACTTTCCTATTCACAAATAAACTCCTTTATTTTAAGAAATGTATAATCAAATTTCAACTCTAATTAGTTATCATGGAATCCAATTCTAACTCTAATTAGTTACCATGAAATTCAATTTTAAAATAAAAAAAAACTATTTATTTTAATTATAAAATTATTACATTAATATTATATATATATATATATATATATATAATAGTAACGTGATTCCTTGAAAAACACTCCTGTTAATCTTCCTGGGCCACGTGAATAATAAAAAGTTGATAACCCTTGAATCCTACTCCTGTACCATGCACGATTAATAAGATCCTAGATATATATAGGAATATAATATATATTTATAATAAAGTAATCATTCTTCTCATGCTTCAGTGGCGTGATCCACTTGGTATCCCTGTTCCGTGTTTTAGCAAAGAAGCAAAAAACGGCATTACCAATTTTTTTTTTTTTAAAACAGCGTTCGTTCTTTTTTTTTTTTAAATTTTATACAATAATTTATGTCTAATTAAATTATTCTAAACACATATCAATATACATATCAAATCTGAACAATTAATAATTCACATAAAAGTTTGGCTCTGATACCACTGTTAGATTTGTAATATTTATGAACGCAATCAAATTACACAAAATAAGCAGAAACGTGGAAAATCAGAGTTTTAAAAATTTCACAAACCATATACCCGGATCATCCTTTATGTACAATTATTAATTAAACAAAAAAGAAAGAACAAAAATCATACCCTTGAAGATACGAGTTTCCTCAGGTACAAGTTCACCTCCAATCCTTTTCGCGTTCAACTTGAATCCACCGGGTTTGGTTCTTTCCTTTGATCAACGTTAGTCACCCAAGTGTTTGGCCTCTAGAGGTGATCCACCAAGGAAGAACAAAAATTCAAGAAGATGGGTGTTTGGCTAAACCCTAGTTTTCTATCTCTATAAAAAAAGGAAAAATGCGTATTCACGTGTTGTGAAAATGTCAAAACCCCTTCACCCATAATAAGACTCCTCTTATTTATAGATGTGGGCAACCCTCCTTAACAATTAAGGAATTGAGTTTTATTTTAATTAATTAAATTTCTTTAATTAATTATGCTCACAATCTTATTAGGAATAATTAATTAAAATCTTTTAATTAATTTAACCTCATAATCTTATTAGGATTATATGAGAGTATTTTTATTAATTAATTCCCAAACTCCTTTAGGAATTAAATAATAATAATAGTAATAATAATATTAAGACTCCTCTTATTAATTTATATTTAATATTTCTAAAATATTAAATAATAAATATTAAGCTATTTAATTTATTCTATCACCATAGATTAAATTAAATATACTTAACTTATTATTACGATTATGCCATTAACTTCTTAAATAATTATTATTCCTTTTATGGTGTGACCCTTTAGATTTTTCATATTAAACCGATTGTGAATAAATCAATTAGAACATTTCTAATCTTATTTAAATAAATAAATTAAACTATTAATTTATTTAATAAATAATATTTATTCTACAATAGGGATAAGCCTTCCTAGCGATCAACGACTTTCCAGATAATATAGATTTCAACATTAATCATAAAAGAACCTTTGAGTAAATAGTTCTTCGTACAATTCAATCCTTCCACCATACAATGTCCCAATTAAATATAAGACATGGAATTATTGTCAAGTCTTATTTTATTTAATTATATGTATTTCGATCCTTAAATGCCTGACCAAATAATGCAAATTAGAAACTCCTTCCTAATTTCATTCTGCATTGGCCAAGGACTACTGAGTTGTCATTTATCGAATCACATATGACATTTCTCTTCTTTTACTAGAAGTGGTAGATTCTTTATTGATCATACATTATCTCCATGTACAACTTATTATACCCAAGTATACCCTTTCATATACCCTAAGGGTCTTAAGGAATAAGTCAAAGTAAAACTCATCATACACAAGATACTATGATGATCTCAAGTCCAAGGATCACTTGTACTACTATCACTACAGGAATTCCTATTGACAGGCAAGTAAAACTCCATTAGGTGTTCCTTAGCAAGTCACGTTCAGTGAACTTATTCTATAATAAGCACCTACATACTTGCTTTAGTGTCTCCACACAAATGATCATGAGATCAATCATCCTCATCCAATGAGCAAGCAACGTATGTACCAATCTATCCGGATTCGCTAATCCCCAATTTAGTAATTCAACGATTGAGAAATATTTTAGTTTTAAGCTTTTTAAGAATTTGGATCTCATTATAATGATCATTATCATTATTCTAAAAGCATTGCTTAAAACTATGGGTTTATCACATATCATAAAATAGCATCATGTAGATAATTAAAAGCCTTTAATAAATTAATACTTTTTATTAATAAATGAATAAGATTGTTACAAAGTATATGTTTTATCATCAAACATGATTGGCTTGTGTGCATACTACTTTCAATCTCCCACTTGCACTAAAGCCAATCGCCATGGTATCTCATACCCTTCTTTTCTAAGTGACGATTATCCTGCTGTTGGATAAGCTTTAGTTAATGGATATGTAATGTTGTTCTTGAGAGTCCACTATCTCTATAGTGATTTCCCATCTTTTAATGATTCCTATAATCAATTGAAAGTGCCACAATACATGTTTAGATCCAAGATGAGACTTAGGAACTATTCCTAGTTCTGTAATAAACTTTTCATCCAAACAATCAACTTGCAATTTCATTTATAGCTATATACTTTGTCTTTATCACTAAACCAGCAACTCTTTGCTGTTTGGAACATGAAGGTGGCAAAGGGAATCTTTTGCTCCTCGGAGCAACCCAAGACATCAAATATCTTGTTGATCTATTTTATCCACGTCTCCGCCTTAAGTGGTTTTGGCTCTCCAAAAAACTCTGGTGGTCCCAGCTCCTTGAAATGTTTGGCGGTGACCGTCCGAGAGTTGTTAGTGTTTCCACTTGCATTTTGGACAGGAGCCACTCTCGCCTAATGTTGCATGAATTGAATGAAGTCTCAGAACATTCCATCGTTCATCATTTGGTCAGTGTTGTTGTTTGCATGATGATTGTCGCCTTCCTGATGCACATTGTCCTGATTATTGATCTGTGGAGACTCAACGGTCTCCTGTGTTCCATTGATGTTCTCAACATTCTCGTATGCCATTTTCAAACACTACCACAAAACAAGGGTTAATTAACATATCACATATTATCCCTATACTTTGACCGACCAATTAAATATCAAATAAATTTAGGTAGGTCACACTAGCGAAGGAATTCCCCGTCTCTCCCCTCCTAGTTCTTGTCTCACATCTTAGTCATGGATCATATCCCTAAGTTTTGATACCAACTGTGACACCCCCAAAATAGGTATACATCACCTATTCTGAGTCGCCAAATACATGGTACAGAATACAAATACAATCTTTAATATACAACAAGAAAGATGTGAGTTTTAATACAAACATTGTCTTCTAGACAATATACACTCTCAGAATAAGTCCTCATTACATTTATTGTCACACTATTTAACAGAATAGTGAGGACTACTAATACTATCATTTGGACTGTCACTCCGTTCCCTGACTAGTCCCGGCTACGTTCTCATTTCCTGAAGAGAACAATGAAAGAAAGGGTGAGCTCAACTAGCCTAGTAAGAAATATTATGACTAAGATAATGCAGAATAAATTATCATTAGTCTTCAACAATGTTAAACTGATAAAACACAATAGACATCAAGTTTAACTGCAGCGGAACATGCAATCCATTAAAAGAGTCAAGTAGAGAATAAAATCTACTATCTTTTATGATTTAAAAGGTTTTCATCACTTTTATCACTGAGACTCAACTTAATAAATAATCCACCTCATCCCTGCACTACGGCCAAGGATATTCATAAGTATCATAACCACAAATTATCCATGCACTACGGGCTAAAGATATTCGTGTATTCATCAATGGCCATGATCATGCCAACAACTGTCCGTCAATGCACTACGGGCCAATGAGGACTTTTACCACATCATTTGTAACATTATGGTCATGATTACACCGAATAATCCCTGGTCATAATCATACCAAGTCCATCTATGCACTACAGGCCACAGATGACTTTCAACAAAATATAAATATGAGGATGACGACAATGATATAAGAATTCAATAAAACAAGTTCAAGAATTAATTTATTCAGGAACTAATAACGTCCAAATTGTCAACATGATACTTCTTTGTAGAGTAAAATTTAAGAATGCTCAGAAGAATATTTCCACGAAAAGATACTGGATGAAGCGCAAATATCAAGAATATTCCACCAATTTCATGGAGTATAGAAGTCAAAACTTTAACCAACTGAGTATAATAAAGAATGGAATAACAAAAGAAATCACCATGCATGCGATTGCTTCGCATAGGCAAAGTTATTCAACAGAATAATAAATAATGTAACCGGTCAAAGCGTAATACTTTCAAGCGAGGATATTCCAACAGAATAATAAAGAATGGAATAACAACAGAAATCACCATGCATGCGGTACTTCGCATAGAGAAGTTATTCCAACAGAATAATAAATAACGAAATCAGGTCCGGCGTAAAACGCACATACAGGATATTCCAACAAAATAATAAAGACAGAACCAGGTCCGACATAAAACGCATAAACAAGATATTCCAACAGAATAATAAAGAGCGGAATTAGGTAAAGGCGTAAAAACGCATGCGTGATGTTCCAAGCGAATAATAACGAATGGAATAACAATAGAAATCACCAAGTATAGGGTAGACCAGCGTATACTGAGTTATTTCAAGCAGAATAATAAAGAATGGAATAATGAAGTTCTCTTTATGAATATGAAAAAATAATACCCTTACCTTATAAAGAAGAGTACTACTCGGCGGTAGAGGCGGGGATATACTTGAAGAAACTTGCACTACGCTCAAAGCTTTCTTAAACGCTAAAGAAATACGCCAAGATAGAAGAATAATTCTCTACGGTTTCTCTCTAGAGTTTCGGTGAATTCGTAAGAAATAATGAAGGAATGAGCTTTATTTATAGAAGAATGGGTGAATAGTAACCGATCCATGAACTAGTCGAGATCGATTTACTTTAAATGGACGATCCAGATTGGTTTACAATAAAATATAATATATTCTATTTATAATCTAATAAAACGAATAACTTTTAAAAAATTTTACTATACAAACATTATGCAGCACTATGCAAATACTATGCATAATAAAATATAATATATTCTAATTATTGTCTAATAAAAGCGAATAAATTTATAAAAGT